>JAVSBS010018869.1:25045-35710 GCA_033124195.1 Coracias cyanogaster | reverse complement strand
GCGTTTCAAAACCTGCCTGGACACATTTCGGTGTAACCTGCCCTGGGTGAACCTGCTTTGGCAAGGGGGTTGGACTAGATGATCTCTAGAGACCCATTCCAACCCCTACCATTCTTTGATTCTGTCGTTCTGTGATTCTGTGACTGGGCCCCTTCTTGATTCTATTATGTACAGTACCAATGCAGCTATTTGTGAAAACAACTCAAAGTACAGTACTTAAACCTTCTGAGTTAGTTTTGTGTTCAACTACCTACATTCATACAGCTTTAGGTGTGTGTATCCTGGTTTGAGTTAGAACAGAACTAATTCTCTTCAGTGATTTTACTTTTCAGCTAGGTCTCTTGGGCAGGATTAAAAGAATCTAATAAAGAACATAGACAAGCACAAAACAAAAAGGAAAAATAGTAATAGATATGAACATAAAAATCTTTGTTGATTCAGGATGCGAAGTATTCTTGAAATATAATCAACTTTTGCTTCTTTAACACTTCAATACATCTAATGTAATTGCAGTATATTACTCTTTTCAGTAGTTGAGCAAATTATAATTTTGGTGATGTGAGTGAGGAATTGATTCATATTAATCAACAACATACTTTCATCAAAGGTGCTCTGTGGTAGAGATTATGTATTTTTTTATAGAAAACAAGAAGGTTTTTAAAATTTTACACAGATGCCATTTTCCCCAACTCTATCTTTGCTCTGCTTTCACCATTTCTTTCATTTTATAACTTTAGGAATGTTCCAGATAAATTTAGTGTAGCTCTGGAAGCATGAGGGAAACACAGTAATAATGTTTTCTCAGTTTTGTCACTCAAGATTGAATGTTAATCTCCTTTTTTTTTTAGAATGAACCCACACACAGTATTTGTCTCTCTCAGCCTCCAGCTGTCAGTACAACTATGAGATTTGAGGCTTTTCCATCCTAAAGTATACCTTAAAATAGCTTGGCTATTTGATATAGATCATGGCAAAATAAACAAAATTGAGTCTTAGAAATGCATGGAAGTTGGCATGAATCTATCAGTTGTTGACAGATCAGGATTAGGTGGCTGACTTTTAAAAAGGATTTGTTCTTCTCATCACATGTATTTCCAGTTTTCAGATTATATTTCTGGTAGATTACAGGAGTTCTTCTGATGTTTCAAAAGCATGGAAAATAACATCTCTACTATGTATTTCATGTACTTTATTGTTGTCTTTTACCAGCTTGTAATTCAGAAAACTTTCTGTTTATGGAAAAGAGTTATCTACCTGTATTTAGTTTCATTTTATTGTCTGGTTGCTGTTTTGGTTTGACTGGGTATTTAGCTGAATGTTATCAGTTGGCTTGGCTCCTTGATGGAATCCAAAAAGTCCAAAATTGTGTTTAGAACTGTCACTTGCACAGAGCAATCGTAGAATTACAAATAAACACTAATAATTATCCTAAGTCTGGGGAATACTAGAAAGTTTTCACTTCTTGTATTTGATATAAGTGAATTGTGTAAGTCCCAAATACAAGCAATTGTAATAGATACTCAGATTTAAAGATGCCAATTTCTTTTGGTGGACTAGCAAGCTTCCACATCCTTTCAGGAAAAAATATGTATGGAAAAGAGAAATATATGATTCTAAGAGCTGAGAAAAAAATACCTTACTGAGGACGCAAAACCAGTTACAATTTAACTTACTCCAAAGATAAAGAAAAAACAACTGGATAATATGGAAGCCTTTATTTCTAGGTAGTGGAGAAGATCTTTCACAACTATTTTAGGAGAATACACTACCTTGGACTGAAAATATCTTAGAAGAGAGTAGATGGTTTGAGATAGAGTAACAAATAGTGTTTTAAGGAGAGTTTGATTTTTTAAAAAACCTAAATAATTATTAAAATTCCCTGATTAAGAAGTATATAAAAAGCTTCTCTTCTATTGTATTTTCCCCCTTGGAGCTTCATCATAATGACATTTAAAGCCTCATTATGTTTTTAAAGTGAAAAACTTTGTCTTAAGATGTATGAGCATGACAGAACTATGCTGTATGATTTTCCTTTGAAGTTCTGAAAAAATTATTCTCATCACATTGTGTGACAATTTCTTAATGAGAAGATGCTGGTGGAGTGGAAGCTCAATGATTTTCTGTGTGAGTGGCAAGGGTTTCCTTTGAGTTAAAAAGACTGTGAAAGCAAAATGTAATGTTCACATTGATCTAGGAGCTATTTATACCTGTCTTTATTATATTTGCTTATTTTGCCATAATTTATTTATGACTAAATCACTTCCTGGAAGTCCAAAAAGGGATTTTCTGGTTATTAAAAAAAACACCACAAAACCCATCCCAAAAAACTTATTTTAATTGTTAGAAGCTTTAAAGGTATAAAAAGAAACTCAAAGAGGTAAAAAAAGCAGATATGACAAATAAGTAAAAGACCTACCTTAGCATAATACACAGTTAAAAATCAGTTTACTTAAGAGCAGATTATAAAATTGCATGTTGTTCAAATGCAGTCTTATCGCCACTAAATTATTTATACTTCAGTTTGAAAAGTAAATAAATGCTAAGGGCCTCATACTTTTATCTTTCTTCTGAAAAGACAAATATAATATCTTGCTATCAAAAGCACTGTATCATTTATTAATGAGATTTCAGCCTGATTTGTTTTAAATTGCTTAATATATTTTATACACAATTTGGAGACCTATGAAGGAAAATAAGTAATCAGTTATTCATTGTTTCATTGGAAAAATGAAGTTTTATATTAAAAAAAAAAAAATCATTCCAGACTAAACTCTTCCCACTCACATTTGTGGTAACTCTCTTGAAGGGAGTATAAAGCCGTAGATCCTGAAGATATGGTGTATTATGATGGGCAGATGTTTATACTAGCATTCGACACATTATTGGGCCCTGCACAACAATTCTCTCTTCTGCCAAACCACCCTAGAGTGAAATGTGTTGAAGTACTCTGAGCACCCTTTCCATGACATTCTGGTGCTTGTAAGTCTCAGTCTGTCTGAGAACCATCAGACTCTTTGCTCTACAAAGTTAGGCATACCTGTGCCAAGTGGCTGAATTAAACTCAGGACTAGATTTTCTGCTCAGGCAAATTGTCACAGTGCGATTGACTTCACAGGAGCTATGATAACAGTCACTGCCTTATTTGACTGTTGTCTTATTTGAGAGTATAATCTGATTTAGCAGTGATATACAGGGTTTTTGCAAAAGTGTAAATGATTACTTAAGGTAAAACACCACAGAGGATGGAGCCTCGCTTCTTGAGATGGCTACATTTAGGAAACTTTCTGATACACATGGTGGAATTTAATACATAAACAAATGTCTTTTCAGTGTATATGCTTTGTAATTAGGGTATTTCAGAGTTACTGTTTTATAAACAACTTTCTTCATGGTCACACATGATAAAAATCTATAATAAACAGTGCAGTATCTTTTCTAAAATACATACTTTTTCTCTTTTTACATGAAGCTTCAATTTGTATTAATTAAAGCTAGTTCTTTGGTGGTCAAAGATACAAGGTGAAATTTCATTAGGACATTTTACAGTATAGTTAAACACCCTGGCATTTTATTGTGCTTTTTTTCACATTTTCATTGCAGTTCCTCATCACTTTGGTGGGCTATGAAATGATTCTTTACTCCTATGAAATGAGGTAATGTACTGTAGTCTGTTAAATAGGAGGTATTTTTTCTGAGTTCTGATTTCAAAGTTCAGTGTTTATGCTGTTTACATTTAAAAATAGTTTTATATCTACCCTGCAACAAAAGAAATGAATAGATGTCATTTTTTCATCACTTACGCTACTTCGATAGAAGTGCATTCCCTCTGGTGTTAACCTGGATGAAGTAATGAATAAGTCTAACCCACGGTCTCAGAATGTACCCATTAACCAGAAGATCTCCTTTAAAGGTCCAAATCAAACAAATAAAATAGAAGTCCAATAAGGTAAATTACAAAGTAGCTTGTTTTAGAGTTTGCATCACTGCCTGCAGGCTAACAATTTTATAAAAGATTGGCTTTTAAAATCGTAGTAAACCTTCCAAACTCTGTTGTGGTGCTTAGTCTGTGTTTTTTCCTTTGGAGGCCTATGGAACTACTTTTGTGATGTGGTTTAAATCAAAAGTTATTAAAGATAAAGGGGACATTGTAAAAGAAAAATAAAGAAAACAACAATAGAGAAAAAGGAGACCTAACCAACCCTGTACTTTACAAAGTTGACCTTGCATTAGCTTCCCTCTGGCGAAGAGGAGATATTTCTCATAAAATTTTTTGCCTCTGATTATCCTGAGTAGAAATTATTTCACCCAACTCTGTTATCTAAGAATAGTTGTTGTTTGCAATTTATTAACTGGACATACAGCTCCTCCTATGGTCAGTGGAAAGAAATTGACACCAAGTGATTAATAGCCTTCAAAACTAGGTTTCTGAGAGTGGTGGAAATTGTCTGAAAGAAGTCTCTGGACTGATTAAAAAGGGAGCCTGTATATATAGATGAGACTTAAATAACTGATTTTAGATGGGCAAGGCTGAAATGCTTTGTTGGCAATCAACCCTTGTACATCCCTTGCTGCATATACAGTATGTCATACTTAAGATATTTATCAAGTACTTGGTATTAGAACTCAGTATCATTTCACAGTTGCATTACAAATAATTCACAAAAGGTTACCTACTGGAGTGGACATTAAGTATTATTTCTTTCTTTCCTAAAGTATCTCTAAGAAGTTTGTCACTATGTCTCATGCTCAGGATTTCAAAGGAGATATTGCTTTCTCCATCCTTATCAATGACTGTGTAAGGGGTTATGTTTTGGGGGGTTTTTGGGTCTTGGGGGTTTTTGTAGTTTTGTTTTATCTGTACCTATTATTGTTTAATATCTTTATTGATTACCTGGATGAAGGGATTGACTGCTCCATCAGGAAACTTGCAGATGACATGCAATTAGGCGGGAGTGTTGATCTGCTTGAGAGTAGGAAGGCTCTGCAAAGGGATCTGGACAGGATGGATTGGTAGACTAAGGCCAGTGTATGAGCTTTAACAAGTTGCACCAGAGGAGGTTTAGATTGAATATTAGGAAGAAGCTCTTTACTGAAAGAGCAGTTAGGCACTGGAACAGGCTGCCCAGGGAAGTGGTGGAGTCATCATCCCTGGAGCTGTTCAAAGAACAAGCAGATGTGGCACTTTGAGACATGGTCTAGGGGTCAGGGAGATGTTGGAAAAAGGTTGGACAAGATGATCCTAGAGGTCTTTTCCAACCTAAATGATTCTATGATTCTAGTATTCTTGGAACGAGTATGATTATATTAGGAATAACTGTTTTCTGATTTATTTGATCACAGAAGTATTCAGATCTTTCCTATCAGTTTTCCTTATTATAAACTGTAAGTAATGGATTCAAGTGTCTTTGCCACATAGGCCTTTGAATACTGTCATGATAACAACCTGCAAAAACACAGGTTTGAAGGTGAAGGAAAGCTTGAGACACAGACTTAATAGAGGTAATATGCTGTTACATACTAATCATTAATTAAGAGCAATACAAGGTTATGTTCCATTTTGTTTGTGATATAAAGCTATCTGTTACAGCTGGTAAAAAGGAACAGCTTTTGGATACACAAGCCTCTTCTTCGTTGTATAGTGTACAGTACTAATGCAGCTATTTGTGAATACAATTAACTCAGAGTGCAATACTTAAACCTTCTGGAATTAATTTTGTGTTCAATTACCTGCATTCATACAGCTTTAGGTGTGTCTCATGGTTTGAGTTAGAACAGAACTAATTCTGTTCAGTGATTTTACTTTTCAGCTGAGTCTCTTCTAACTACCTGCACTTTCTGAAGTTAATGGCATATTTTTGCAGAGAGTGTCTGCTTCTAGCAGTGGTAACGCTCAATATTTAGACTTACTACCAAGGACTGGTATACAGAAAGACTCTTGCTTATACTTGCTCTTGTGCAGACCAAGGTCACTGCTAAATCTTGTGTACCACATCGGTGGTGTAGAAAGTAAAAAGCAGCACCTGTGGGGAGGAGTGGACAGGACACATGACCCTAAACTGACCAGTGAGGTATTCCATCCCATATACGTCATATTCAGTATAAAGCTGAGGGATCTCTTCTTCAGTGGGTGGCATTCGAGGACTCTGTCCATTGTGCCTTCGATCCTAATCCCTGGGTTCCTGAATCCAGCTCCTGAATCCAGTTTTGGACTTCCCCAATGCCTGCTCAGTGTCATCCCTGGTGACAGTAACATAATTGCCATTAGGGGGTTGGGTTTGATACTGTTTTTTTTTATATTATTTTAAAAGAACTGCTATAATGTCATATGAGTGACACAACTACGTTCAATTTCACTGCTCTAGTGGGATAAACTTGGGTAGAGGATAAACCCCCACCCAGCCACTCAGAACCTACTCCTTTGTGGGACAGAGGAAGAAAAGTAATCTGAGGAAGATGGTAGATTGAGATAAAGACAGGGAGCTGCTTACTAGTTACTGACTTGGGGAAGATTTAATTTCTTGCCAATTAAAGTGGATTCGGGTAGTAAGAAAAATATGAAACCAACACCTTTCTTCCTCCCTGTATGCATGCCTGACTTCACTCCCAGCTCCACCTACTTTCCCTACCACCACCCCCCCAAGCAACACAGGAGAATGGGGTATGGAGAGGGAGGTGGTCAGTCACTAACTGCAGCTCTTTTTTGCTGCTCCTTCCTCCTCACAATTTTCCTCTCCTCCAACACGGGTCCTTCTCAAGGACTGCAGTTCCTTTAGAATAAGCCTGCACCATGGCAGATTTTTCCATGGGCTGCAGGGGAATCTCTGCCCTACTTCCTTGAGCATCTCATCTTCCTCCTTCTTCTCTCACTTTGGTATTCATAAGGCTGCTTTTCACACTGTTTCCCTTCCTCACTACTCTCTTGTCCCGTGTTTTGCCCTTTCTTAAATCTGTTTCCCCAAGGCACCACCAATTTGGCTGATAGGCTCAGTTATGTCCTGTTGTGGGGCTATTTGGAGGCAGCTGGAACTGGCTGTGTCTGGCATGAGGCAGCCCCCCCCACTGCCAAAACCTTGCCATTTACACCCAGTACGTAGAAAAAATAATGCCATGCATAACTACATTAAGTATTGAAAAGTTCTGAGTGAACATTTCCATGAGATTTTCTTGGAGTAGCAAAT
The DNA here is from genome assembly GCA_033124195.1 of Coracias cyanogaster. Classification (NCBI taxonomy): domain Eukaryota; kingdom Metazoa; phylum Chordata; class Aves; order Coraciiformes; family Coraciidae; genus Coracias; species Coracias cyanogaster. The sequence continues at coordinate 28,532 of JAVSBS010018869.1, read as the reverse complement.
GGACACTTGCTGACATGAAAAAAGATTTGAGAGTGATGTTGAAACAAAGGCAGTGTAGACTTCCTAGTACATTTGCAGTATGAATTTAAAATTCAGTTAGCTTGAGAATTCAAGCTAACAAATTAGTTTCACCAAAAAGATGTGAATTTAGGTGGAGAGAAGGCTGAAAATCTTTTCACGTTTAACAATAATTTGTGGGGGTTTTTTCTGTTTTAGACAGATATCTCTGTGTATACAAAGAATGAAAATCTCTGATCCCTGTAAGTAATTTTTCACTCCATTTCTGGAAGAAATTTTGAAGTAATTTCAGTGTCAGTAATAGCCAATGAGTGTTTGTAATTGCACGTTCTGTGAATACTACATAGAACCATATATTAACCAATACATAGAACAACATCCATATTTACCTGATCATATTTTTCTAAAATTACAGTCCTTCAGTCTCATTTAAAGACTTTGTAAAAATATCCACAATGAACATACTCCCCCCCACCAAAAAAAAATCAAACAGAAAAGAAGGGAAAGAACAGTAGTACTAGGACTGTGTAAATGGGGGAAATGGAATAATTTACATTCATTAAACTGACTGGTATTTGACAACTAATTGTATCCCTCTTAACTGTTATCTGTTATAGAAATAAATTTTTAGTGTGCATATTTAATAAATTGTGTTACTGTACTGCAGGGGGATTTTTTTGTTCTGTTTTTCTTACACTTCATGGTATAAAAGGGTTGTTTGTGAATCTAATAGTCAAAGAAGAAGCCACTCTCTGTTGTTCATCTCAAAGACAAAACAAATTTCCTTGCCCTTGCCTGTCCCTCTGGAAACAAGGCTAGCCTAATCATGTATATTTGAGGCATATGACTCATGTGCATTTGGCATTTCTAATGGTATATTTTAAAAGCATAAGTCTTTTCCAGATTGACTTGGTCAAGATTATGATGAAAGTAATAAAACGATTAGACCTAGTATTAACATCACTAGTTATAACATCACAGAAATGGTTTAATTGTTGATGGTATAGGAAACCTTTTTCTAAATCTTTAAATATCTCTATGTTGCAAGACTATGAAATTAAGGTGGTGATCAAACATAGTCCTTGTAAAGTATAAATTGTATTTAAATGCAAATTATTGCCCAGGTTTTGTGGAGTGTTTTTTCTTTATCGTTTGTGCAAGTTATTTCAGATGGACAGCCAGATGAATTGAAAAAACAATAGATTGAGACATGGAAAACAATCAAAGAATTTTCTCTTTCCTAGCTAACCTTTCTAAAATCATGCTTGATTTTCAGAAACAAAATGAAAAATGTTCTCTTCCATTAATATTGAGAAAATATTTCCCTTGGTATACAAGAAGTAGTGATAGATTTAAATAACATTGGGCATAAAAGAATTCTACGTGGGAAGCTTTTATTTCTTCTTGCAAGTAGCTAGTACATTATCTTCTGAATACATGTAATGGCTAAGTAATCCACGCACATATGCCCAGTGATTTAAGAAGGTATGAGCTAGTCCACTTGCAAAACAGAAAGAGGACACCTGGGATCCAGATTCATGTCACTTAATATGATGCACTTAACTGAGACAGCTGAAACAATGAGCACAGGTGCTCCAATTTTCAGTGGTCAGAGTGTGACCAAGGTCTGAACTGAGTTATTGAGATACCTATATGTCATTACTATCTAGGAAGACTAGGAGGACAAATCTGGGTATTTTTAAAGGCTCTGCTTAAATGTTTTCTATTCCAGTGATTTTTGGCCTTTTTTAACAATGACAGGAATAGAATGAACTATGATTTTTCTTTTCCCTTAACCATCCGATATTGTTGACAAAACAACAAAAGTAACAATAACTGTGTTAGAGTTATCCCAAGGAAGTGAGCCTGAGAGCTGTCTCTCTAAAACTATTTTATTTAAAGGTTAATGTTCATTAGTGTGGAACCAACAGCGCTCTGATAAACCTCTTAGCTTAAACTAAATGACAGAATAAGAGCTAGTAGTACACTAGTGAACATTACAATAAAACATGATGCATTGCATTTATAGAAATAAGAAACTTTAGAAAAGTGGATAATGCTCGCATTTGATATATTTCAAGTGGAGTTTTAGTCCTGTTTCTTTTTACAGTCTCACATACAACATTTCTGTTGCTTAAATCTCATAATAAATGAGTGCTGTATTTCATTCCTTAAGATAAAAATAGGAGACCTGAGTGGATAAAGGTCAGGACATGCATAGGTTAGCTGACAATAGCCTGTGAAAAGTTGGTGGGTTTGGAGAGGGGGAGAAGAGAGCATTCTCAGCTCTGTAGGAATGCACAACAGACTTGCCAAGTCCAGGCTATTTGGCAGATCTACTCCAGCAGTGATTTAAAGCAAGACAGGAATTAAACTCAGGAAGAACAAAGCAAATGTTCTCTACACTGAAAAATGTATTAATTTAAACTAAGGGTGAGCAGAGGCCAACTTTTTATTCTCATCTGCACGCCAGCCTTTTTTCTAGACAGTTACTGGGATCTGAACCCTGATCAAAAATAACTTTTAGACTGAAACCAGCCAGCATTTACTCCAGCTAATCATCATGATAACATTTTCTTGAATTACTTACTTCACTAATAATGTAAAAGCACAGCAATTGCTTTTGGAGGATGAACATGGAATAGGAATGAAAAATAAGTGAGACTCTGAGAAGTAAGAAGGACCAGACCAGTCTGAAGTTAAAATTACTCCTGGATTTTTATTTAGGACAGCTCAAGTTTTATTCCAGCTTTAATACTTCAGAACTATAATTGGTTAAACAATAAAATTCCAATTCATAAGTGAGGTTTGTTTTGTTGTTTGTTTTTTATCATGGCTCCTGTTCTGTAACCCATGAAAGAGATTCTAATCAAAAAAGTAGTTGTTTCATGAGCTGGAAAGGGGTCATGAAAAGTGGGAGCCAAGAAACAGTATAAAGATAAAATAAAGCTGCTGCTTTGGTACTTTGGATCAAATCTCACACATATCTAGCTGTTCACAAGCAGAGCTTAAGTGCCTATTCCAACTCCTGAAATAATCAATAACAACAAACATTGCACTCAACTTTCAGTGATATCTTCAGACATTTCAAACCAGAAGCACACATGAAAGAATTCTAAAGATTTTTTAATGCATTGAAAGTAAAATAGTATTATGTTGGTGAAAAACTGATTATGGTTGTGATTATTTATATGTTCAGGTTTCCATAATTGATGACAGTAGAAGAGATTTGAATGCTTCATTTGAATATAGATTTTTTTTAAACAACAATTTTACAGATCACAGTATTATGTTTGGGTTAATACTTAAGGCCTCTGGATGCCTTTTCTCTTGAAAACACCAAGAAATTGAAAATTTCCCCATGAATCCTATTTAACTTTTAGGGAACTGCAACAAACTGCTACTGTATTTTTATGGTTGATCTCATTTGAGTTCTTTTACTATATATGCTGTATTAAGGACTTTGGAT
>JAVSBS010018869.1:0-24949 GCA_033124195.1 Coracias cyanogaster | reverse complement strand
TGTCTGGCTTTCCTGTTTCAATGTATAATAACCCAAACTGGCACACAAAGGAACGCTAATTCAAGACTGAGTGTGACAAGATTGACTTGTGATATTTTTTGTTTTTCTTTCCCCCTTAAGAACTGTATAGAACAGTCTAAGAGTTAAGGAAAGAGGAGGTCTGGTGACTCAGCTTGAGGAGTGAGGAGCATTAAAGTGTTAGTGTATGGCAAGTATTTTGGAGTTCCTTCAAATATAAGAATTAGCTCTTGCTTTCAATTGTTTTTCATTTCTCGTTGTAGTAGAAATGTAATTGGTTTCTGTGGGCCCAGAATTTCATGCTCTCTTATGCAGTAACATTGCCTTGTACATATAAATGTGATGTACCTTTTAATATAAAAAGAAATGTAAACACCCCCCCAAAATCTTTTTAGTAAGTACTTCCAATAAGTAGAGCCAAATCTTATATGCCATTCCTTCTCTATATGTTTTATAAATGTATTTATATATTTTATAAATACATAAGAAGTAATTCTTTGTATATCTCACAATAGCACCCAGCAATCAACCATTATTTTTGTACAGTCATACTGTTCTTAAAAATATAAGCTGTCCTTAAAACTGGATGACATAAGTGACCATTCCAGTGACTAAAATAAGTTGATTTTAATTGGATCACGTAAAATCAGTGACTGACTGTAGAGGTCTGAATTTGGAGAAAAGAGTTTTATGATGTTCTATCCTCTGAAAGTGATATCCAAAACATGTTTCCCTCTGATAATGAGACATATCACTTTCATGGGCATATGACAGTATATATGTGTGCATGTGTACATTCATATTTTTAGACATTTGAATTTATGGTTTTTTGTATCAATTTATTTTTAAGTCAATTAGTGGGAAAAAATACAGATTCCATAAACATCATTTTCAGAACATTCAACCCCAAATTGGTATGTTTTCTTTAAAATGAAATTCATTTGTTTAACTGGTTAATTTAAGCCGTTTTAGAGTGCCCCTGTTAACCACTATGGGGCTCTTTAAAATTATTTTTGTGTGTGTGTTTAATACTGGATAGCGTATGGCTAATCAGAGTAATTAGATATTTGAAAATGGAAAAAACAAAGCATATCACTCAGACTACCTCTTGCTGCCACTTGTGTATACTCTCATGCCTTGCTAAAAGCAGTCACGTTCTTATATTAATTTTGCTAGATTGTTCCAGAAACAACTTAATGCCAGTGATTAATTTCTTGGTATTCTTTTTCTTCAGTAGTATTTACCTATTTTTTTCTACTTACTACAGCATGTTCGATTTCCATAATAATTTATCTACTCTTTTGCTTTAGTGGTTTAGTTAGACTATATGCACCTCTTCCACTGGCATTCTGTTGCTGTTCTCTCAACTTCCAAGAAAAAGATGATGAACATATAACAGAGCTACACTTGCAGTAAGCTAAAATATAAAAGAGAATATTTTCTTTGTATCCATGGTGCTTTTGTTACTGGAGTACAAGCTTGCATTGGAAAAGATCTAGCCAATTTGCAACTGTTGGAAAGTATTTATCCACATCATTGCTAATAAAGTTTTAAGCTTCTATTAAATATCAGTGCTTAGAATGATTTTACTCCAGCTGTAGTTACCAAATTGACCTTCTAGTTTTCCATGGTTTTAACTTTTTCTGTAATAATTTCATATTACAATAAGGTCATCTGTGATTTGGTACCTATTTACAACGCTAGTATAAAATGTTGTAAATCTCCACAGAAAAGAGGATATACCAAGCTGTTATTAACCAAAGTTGTCCTTTTCTTGGACTATACTTTTGTTGTTAATGCAAATGACACCTAAACATATTTATCTTCCAAATTTAATTGTTTTCATGTGTTTCCTCATAGGACCTTTCCTGTCCCACCTTCTGGTTTCTTCTTTCTGGTTTAGCATTTCAGCAGCTCTCACATCCCAAGAGGTATTAATAAGGGCCACCTGCCACTGTGACTCATTTAAAAAGCCTCTGCACAGTTTAAGATAATGAATATGTCCAGGCCATGGGGGATACAAAAGGAGCCATGAGATGGTATTGGTCAGCATGATGGGCAGTGGTCTCAGCATGAGAGCGACATAACCTTATGCTCCATGATTCCTCTGCGTAAATACTCAGCAAATGTCACAATCCTGTCCATACGCTGTAAGCAGTTTGTGGCAGGTACCACATGCTGCTGTAGGTCTGCACATAACGACTGCAATGTTAGCTTTTAACAAATAATTTTCGATACCACTCCCCTTCCCTCCAAACACTTCTGAACAGGTGCCAAAGCCTGTTCTACAAAAAAAAATCTGAACACTTGTTTTGTATATTTTCAATAAAAAGTTTGACTTGCTTTTATTCATGGAGGCGAATGGATATGCCTCTTCCCCTTGTAGTTTTGGAATATTAATTCCTTCAGTCACACTTCTAACTCTAAGCATCCCTAGCTAAATTACTTACTTAAACTACTATTCCTTCTATACGTTCAGCACTTTTTCTGGAAATGTTTTCCCGTTTCCTTAATAACATTTTCTCTTTGATGATAGTACATATTACACCTTAAATATACAAATTTTATTTGCTTTAATGTATGATAGAGTTGAAGAGGATAAAAACAAGCAGTGTAAAGCTTTGTAAAACCTTTACATAGGGAGGGGCATGGCAAAGGCCCTTGTCTTTGCAGATGGAGAACATGTGTCTGTTCACAGCAAGAGCATTATTTGGTACATAGCAAAGAATGTTTTCTTGTCATGTTGTCTCGTGGGCTTTTTCTTTCTTTTCAAAATTTTTTATTTAAGTTGAAACAAGATCAGATATTCTTCAGAGAGTCAAGCTAACACAGTGAATCTGATCTTGTTATGTGCTTAATAATAACAATACTACCAGAACAATCGTTCAACAATCATGAACTAAAAAACCCCAAAACTAAAAAACAAAACCCAACCCCAAAAAACACTATAATTGGAAAACACTACTGAGAAAAACTGAATGTTGCTGTAAAGAAAAGTTTTATTCTTTCAATAAAATACATTAAGTAGTATGGAATATTTTCCTAAGTCTTAGATTTTATTTTCTAGCTGATTAGCTGGAATTCTGATGTATGCCTTCTATTTATTGTAGTATATTTCTTCTGAAGTGTTGAAAAGCTCCAAATGCTCTTGGCATTTGGAGAAACAAATTTGGAGAATAAAAATCTGAAATAAATCAACATGATACCTTAATTAATCCTGAATTTACAAAATGTAGGCCACACAGCAAAGTTGCTGCCATTGAAAGGAGAAGTTCTTAAGTTTAAAATGCTTCCTACTTCTCCATATCAACAGCCAGGGAACAAGGATTCAAAGAAAAAAGCATCAAATTCAGTCTATGTGGTACACTGTGGAATAACAGGAATCATCTTTTTTTCTGCACAATATGAACATTACATTCCTGTAGAAATTCTGCCAACTTTGCTTAGATGAAACACTGAATTGGCAGTAGCTGCAAATTAAATAGTGTGGTATGATAGAGGGAGTGAAGGCTTGTCCGGAAAAGCAAAAGATATATGCTAGTAAGACTGCTCATATAGTAGATAAAACTCTCCTTCCCAATTTGAGCCCTAGGAATGTTATTAGTCTTAGAAGCATTATCTGTCCTTTGTAACATCTGTCTAACTGTAAAGCAGATGCTGTTTTTTTTCTATTTTTCTCAGGCAATCATTTTCTACTTTCTATTCTTCTTTCTTTAGGATGTCACTCATCATTTGGAAATGATCAGAAACATTCCTTGCTGCCAACCCAACCCAGCCTAACACTTTTAGAATTTTCCTCTGGAGAGCTAGCAGATAATTTAGGTTATTCAGGTATAGTGATTCAAAGACTGAGTGCAGGTGTTCATTCATTTGGCCCATTTTCTTTCTTATTGATAAAGGAAAAGATGGCGTTTTTCTGTTGGGAAAAAATGTCTTTGTAAAGTGGCCATATAAGACATTTCAGGTTAAATGTTATTTAACATCTTAGCCATTTTCTGTTTCTAGCTGTGGTAAAAGGGGCATGTTATCAGGACATTTTTTGGTTATTTCCTACTTCATTATATATTGGTTAGGAAGGGAAAGGAAGATAGGGGAGATTTTGTTTCAAGCTTCAGCTTGTCAGGGAAGTACAGTGTAAATGATGTGTAGCAAGGGTCTTGTGTAACAGAAAAAGGTGGAAGAAGAAGATCCCAAAGCTATTTTGTATGCTAAGTTAAGCACTTGTGACTGAGATACAGTTAGAGCAATAGTGTCATTTGCAACCAGAACTTCATAGACGTTTTTTGTCACCAATCCATTGCTTCAGAGTAAGCCCTTTTTTTCTGAAATGGTATATAAGTTGTCAAATGCTATAATCAATCATCTCATCCAGGCTTATGGCAAAATTAAAAAGCCCTGGGAATTTTCTTATGGCTAAAATATTCTGTCTCACTTTTGATCACATCCCAGAATGTACTGTGACCTCTTAAGTTGTGACAAGACTGCTTCTGCTTTGTCATTTTGTGGAATTATAATCGACTTCTCAACCCAGCCACCACAAATTTAGTTGGGGGGCAAGTTTCAGTCTACAAGCTTAGTTTCACTGAAGCATGTGGAGTCTTGAATGGTCTCAGTAGAGCAGGCAGATGCCAAAGTTTTAGCTGTAAGGGAGTTTTCTCTATTCAGAAGATTGCATCCTTCCCACTTGGATATGGTACCCAGAGCACAATTGTATAATTAGTTTGTTATCCTTACATTTTTCCATACCTTTCTCCGGTGTATGTGCATATTCTTTGATACATACAATGTGTGTGTATATTAAGATTGTATGCATGTGCCTACCCAGAAATATAAGTTGTCATATAGGAATCACTGTTTACTCTTTTCTTCTCATCTTCTGAAGTTTGTTTTGGCAATAGAAGTGATTTAAAAATAACATGTTCACAAAAGTGATCAAATAAAGTTTTAAACAGTTTAAATATTTGTCCATTAAAAGAAATACTTCCACTGTATTTGATTTCTGTGAACATTACTCTCTTTGATTTGCTGTACATACACTGACTTTCCTGCTATGCCAAATAAACACCTCTTGAAAAAGACAAGGAGAACACAATTTGAAAAGGGCAAGCAAGGTATGTAGGCTGAGCAAAGATGGTGTCAAAATACTAAACACTTGCTCTTGTGACACATCCACTACAATGACACTACATTTTCTTTTGGGCTTGATATTAGCATGATCCTCAGACATGTCCAGTATATAGTCCTTAGAGAAATCTGCCTCAGGCTTGTCCTAAGTAGGTATTTGGTTTGGGGTGAAGAATAATTTTTTCCCACAGATGAGCACAAAGAGTAACTGAGAAAACTGTCTATAGATGGAAACTTCTGTTCCTCTGCCAGCTCTTGATGGTTGCTCATCCCTGTGTAATTGTTTGTAGCGTTTGATGGAGAGCCTGTTAATCCCTATAGGTTGTGTAAAGTGATTCCCTGTGGATGATCTAATTGAAGCAATTAAGGTGGGTTTATTATCACTGTTTAGTAACTGGATCCATAGTCTTCCTGTTGTATTTTCAGATTGAAACAAATGCTGGCTAGGAAGAGTGATGGGTATTTCTTCTTTACAAGTGTGGAGAGAATTAAGTAGTATCAAAGCTAAGCTGATAGTCAGGTGGGTGAGTCAGGGGTTAATGTGCAATTAGAAGGCTTTCAAGTTTATTAGCTGCTTCTCCCTTAATTAAATTTCTGTTGAAGGTCAGTTTTTGCCTTGATGGTCTCTTTATTTTATCTGTAAAATACAATGACTCTGATAAAAGGTTTTACTGAAACCCAGAAGAGAGCACAGGGAAAACTTAAGGGAGCATATTAGCATGTAAAAGTAAGGGATTCATCTCCAAGGTGACAAATCTCATCAAGTCCTGTAGCTTCAACAAAAGTCAGGGATAAATAGGTGCATGCTGGTTAGGCAAGTAATGCATCAGGGCTGTGGTACTGCAGTACTGCCCGTAGCCTGCTGCCTTAGAGGCACAGCTGACATAAAACTGTGGACACCTTGGTGCCACTTGCTCCTTTAAGCTCTACTGTTACAGTTCTGTTAACTATCAGGTATATTGAATGGATATCTGAAAGTCTGCTTTCTATCCAGTAAAAATATATCTGTGGTAACACTGTTCTTCTCTTAATATTTTGTGTTTCCCTCTTATTCTTTAGAGGTGAGCTCTGAGCTATAAAATGTAAATGCAGATATCATACCCCTTCTGTTGTCTCCTTTATGCTTACCAGCTTTTAGCTAACACAACTGTAGCAGGTTGTAATATTTCTCAGATTGCCACACCCTTTTAAATGAGGTTGGCTCTCCACAAAAATCACAAATGAAACATTAATAACATGTCAGTAAGAGTCAGTAGGACTAAGAGTGTCTTACATACCTTTCCCAGTCCTTTTGTCAAAATTGGGAGCTTCGGCTGTCACACAAAACTTTGGGGAGGATTGTATCTAATACCTGCATATAATATTTAGTTATCACAGTCTTCAGCCTAATAGATCCAGAATGTTTTAGGTCATTGAACTACTATGAAGGCCTTGCAATTTTTCCTAGGCTCCAATGTACTCTAGTCACTCTATTTAATCTCAAAATGCTATTGAAAACAGTCTATTTATAGTTTGTTGAACTAACGGCGGAGCCACTTGGGCTGTGAATAACTGAGAACTACTATTCAAATCATGGCCCCAAAATAAAACACATCTGTATTCAGGGTCATGTTTCCCAGGGTCCATATTTGTTCAGGGACATGTTTTCTATTGTAAAAATAAAAAAAAAAAGTCAGTACAAAAGCTTTTGCTGTGTAGAACAAGTTCTTTTTTTTTTAATTGGACTTAGCCTTTCAGAGTATTAAATAGGACCTATTTTCTTTTCCACTTTAATTGACAGAAATCGTCAACATCCTATTTTCAGTTAGTTACATAAATGTAAACAATGAATAGCTGGGCTACTGTCACGGAAGTTACTCTATATTAAAGTTTGCAGTCAAGAGACAGAATTTGGCCTCTAACTGGATCTTTTTGCACTCTCAAAAACCTTCAAGCTACAGGGCAAATTGCTAGTCTGAAACAATTAAAATGGACATGTCTCATTAATGTTTTTAGTCAACTTCTGTAGCATCAATCCTCTCTTGACTTATCTAGGAAAAAATCATAGATACTGAATCAAGACTGTCAGAAAGATCTGCAACTTTCTTTTTTAAGCTCTGAGAATACATACAGTTGATTTCTTAAATCTCTGTCTGAACCTCCTTGGAACTGCAGTTAGGGACAAAATCAGAGAAAAAAAAATATTTTCCTATAAACCACTCCTGCTCCTTTTGCTCTCTCAAGCTGCAGTCGTGAAAGGAGGGGAACAGCAAAATGCCCATAGCTGTACTATTTTTGGAAATGTAAGACTTCGGAAACCAGCCTGACGGTAGTTGGTCCTGAAAGAGATCTTGTGTGCACAACAGAGGGTGTCTGTGCTAGACGTCAGGCTCCACCTACCAACAGTTTTCACTACCCTCACTCTTTGTGGTGGCAGGAAGCCAGAGCTGTTTTCCTTCTGGCTTTCTCTTGCAGGTTTGCCACTGCCCCTATTGAAGAGTGAGAAAGATGTTTGTCTGTCATACTAAGGAAAGTAAGAATTAAATTTTACCTGATATCCTGAGAAGTGTTGAGATGCTCTGGTTAGATGCCAGTGTTCAGCCAGTGTTGTGCTGGGTCCATGTGAACTCGCAGCAATAGTTGGGGATCTTCTCTTGTGTTTTGCATACTTTGCATAAACTGCTCTCAGGAAGTACACAAAGGAGCACAAAAAGTGCAATTAAGATCAGTACTTCAGGTAAGAATTTTGCAGCAGCATTGAGGAAATGATTTTTAGCTTAATTATCTTTTTTACAATTCTAAAGGGATTTTGTGTCGTGGCATGCTTAGATTCTTATCTGCCTGCCATCGAGAAAGGAGAGGCATGTGATCCTTTAGGATACAATGAGTCATGGTTGCTGTTTTGTTTGTGGTCTTTTTATGTTCATGTTATTTTCATTGGAATGATTTTAATTTCCTTCTTTAAGAAATAAACTTGAAATATTGTTTTCCCTAATAATTCAGCTAAGTGTTCTTACAAAAGACAAAAAGTTGTTCATGCACTTTCTGCATACTATTTTAAGAAAACACAAGATCAACTTGCAAACTTGCATTCACTTGAAGTATTCAATAAAACATGACTGTTGTGTGTGTATATATATATGCATATATGTACAAATTTGTATGTCTTTATTTGGAAGCTTACAGAAAAACAGCACTAGAAGAGGTCTAGTTTTCTTGACCATTTTGCTTGTCACATAGAATTTGAGACTTGAGTTCTATCTTACTGAAATACAGCCGTATGCTATAGTGAAGGTTATAGCCACTTAGAAAAAGTTAAGACAATTATTTGATATACTCTTTTTATGCAAAAATGAGCAACATGTTTATACATCAGTCTGTCAATAAAAAGGCTATTTCTTTCATTCCGTTTTTCTGAGAAAAAAAGCTAAAACATTCTTTTCAACATGAAAGCCATGAACAAACTATTAAAAACTGAAAAATATATACTAAATATTTTAAAAGGTGTATTTTAAGTAATTTAAAATAATTTTAAATGTGTTAATATTATGTGATACAGACATGTGTCTTCTAAAAAATATAGAATGTCAATTGAAAAACGAATTTTTGAAAAAATATAACTTTCCCTTCTGTCCAACCCCCTCTACGTTATCTCCATTTGACCACTAAAGAAACAGTAAAATAGCTAACACAGATTGTCAAATCTGCTGTTACTTAATGTAGTTAAAAGAGTGTGTTCTGATAAATTTTGTAAGTAGTATAAAACCAATTCTATATTGTTGCTTATCTAGATAAAGCAATGCTGAGTATTCATAACGCACCCCCACTTCTCAAGGCCCCTGCTATTATACTAGGCCAGTAATTCTCTATATCATCATGTTAGAGTTATAAATATCTCATTCTACGTAGAATAATTGCTTGTTAATGCTATCTATGCGAAAGTGTGTTCCTACCATGCAAAGACACATAAAAGTAATAGAGATTAGCCATAGCCACCTGGCCAATTAGAAAAATTGCTGTCACAACTCAACCAAGTAAAACAAAGCTGCAGGTCCAGGAAAGCTCAGAGAGAACACACCTGACAAGCCACAGTCCAGAGGCCTTGCAGATTTAGTACAAAGCTTACACCTGTTACTATCAATGACAATAGTGTGTTACTGGGCTACACAGCTACAACATGTAAATGGGGGTAATTAAATTAAGGTAAATAAGGGAAAATAATGACTAATCTGTGTTTGACTGTGAAAGAAGAAAGATTCATCTCATCCATTTTGTTGCTTTGCACGAATAACTGCTTACTGCATTTGACCACTTGCGGCATAGATTATTTTTATATTTTCTTATATATTTTTTGTGTGAATTTTGACATAAGTGTGTACAACATCCAAGGGAGGTTGTCTGTAACAAAGGCTCATAAGCTTTTGGTAATTACAAAACGTCACCTATGGTGCAACTGTCTCACCAAGGAAAATGGTATTGCTTATTTTTGGCTATTAAATCAGATTGTGATATTGCAGTGTGAAAGACTGTACAATAAAAAGCTGTCTGTTTAAAAAGTTTATAATTAATGTTACTATTATTTTTGTGGTTTCATTTTAAAAGTCACAGTGCTCACGTTGGACATGCTGCTTTTCTCACACAACTGTAATAATAGCATTGATTTCAGTGGAATTATTCTTCATTTGCCCAGTGTGGACAGAGAATCAGATTAATTCACCAAAATTATTTTCTTACTATTTTATAGGAACTTATTACTTTTCCCTGTCATACGTAATAATTATAATTTTAGTAGGGAATAGGTTAAAATAATCTTCATCCAGTTGGGCAAACAGAGTCAGCCTGCTGCTGTGTTACATAGCCCGTCTGTTCTGCCAACTTATTTTTTATGAGCTTCTTAGAAATAGCTGTTTTTAGGCCAGTGACTTAGGGTAGGATTGTCTGTAATTATGCTCTTAGTAATGTTGCAAGTATAAAGAAAGAAGAGAAAAAAAAAGGCATAGGTCTTTTATGGGACCTCTTGTAGGCTTCTGTCTCATTATGTTAACAATCTGCCTAGAGAATGGTGTCAGATTTAGAGAGCAGACGAGATTGATTTACTTTGCAGGCCCTTCTACCCAGCCTAATTATTGCGTTACAAATGGCGATTCTTTCACCCCTCTGAAGGAGCACTTTGATTAGTGTCTGCAATGCAGGTGCCAGGGCTTAATACGGTAAGTGCATGTCAACTAGTTTCTTTCATCACATAGTCAAACTGTATAAAACAGGCATTGCACAGTAGGAGCTGATACATGGTTGCACCATAGCTTATATGGGCTTAAAATTGATAGGATTAGAACAGCTATGAAATCTGCCATCTTGTTTTGTTTAATAGATTCATTTGTTATTCTAGCAAACACAAGAATGATGGGTGGATAAAAAAAGGAAATAAAATTTGTGTGAATAGGTAGCTTAGCATTGTAGAATTTTAGTTAAAATTCAGATCAGATTTCTCCTTTCTCTCTGCCCCCTAGACAAGACTAAATAGTTCTTCTCACAAATTAAGGAATAGTTTCAACATCATAAGCAGTCTTCTTTGCTCATGTACTTGATGACGACTTATTGAAATGGTTTTATTATTAAGTGATAATGATAGAGTGATTTTCCTTTTAGTTGGTTAAAGATTCATTTATCAGTAGCATTTTTTTAGCAGTTGAAAATGACTAGGTAAATGCAGGCTTGGAGAAGTAAATAGAAACACAAAATTTTATAGTTAACACTAATTACTTTAGAAATTAAGAATCAATATTCATGACAAATTCAACAGGATTCATATCAGACACTTCCCATTGACTTCCTATCGCTAGTTTCTCACTTGTTTGATACATTACATCATTTCCTAGAGAAACAATTATGGTGGTTTTTTCACTTTACAAGACTAAAAGAGAAACATGTAGAGGATAGCCAATGTAAGATCCTTTGCTAAAGAATTTTCCATAAGCTAGTACTAAAAAATACGAGGGGATAGGGGATGGATGGATTTGGAGAAATTGTAGAAATGCTGTTATTCTGAGTGGCACAAAAAGATGAGGCTCTTGAGATCACTGAAGATAGTGTGATGTTTCTCAAACACCTGTGTGTTTGATTTCTTGGCTCAGAGAACACCAACTTCTTCCTCAGCTGTCTCATTCCCCTTGGATCCTTATTATGAACTCTGTCAATTTTCATCCCACATTCAACCAGCATTGCATGTTAATAGATATCATTTACACCTCAAATGACTTTTCCATGTTCAATTTGTTACGTGTTCCTTTTGAATTATATCCGAATGCATTCTGAATTATGCAAAAACTGTTGGGTCTGCTTCTTAGCTATTTGATGTGCAATGTATTTAGAGTAATTATCAGGAAACTTGATCAGTAATCATTGCAATACTCATTACTTATACAACAAATATATCCAATGCCAATTAGTAGTGTGTGATAATAATTTCTGGTTTATCTTAGATTCTTGGATTTTTTAAAATTTTATGTTCTAATTACAGATTATCATATGGAATATACCTGGTAAAACCAGTAGTTGTATTATATTAACACAATCCTTTTAAGTTTAATAAAATAAATGGAAAATACAGAAACATATCAAAAGTTAAATTAAAAATATACAACCTGTTCCCTTAGTAAAATGTCCAACTGGGATAAGATCTCACACAGTATACCTATACATTGTTGGCAGTCTAGTAACTGATTTTAATGGAGCCAAGTCAAAATTTTGTGTTTTCACAGTTAAAATAAAACAATAAGAATGTATTTTCAGATCTGTGCTCACTGTAATCACCTGTATTAAACACAATAACCTTAATATACATGTACAGACTTATTGAAACTAGACATTAATGATGAGTAGGATTATAAGAACTTAAAAATGAGAGAAGACATTTATAGAAAAATATTCCTGTTCATTCATATTTTAAAATTAGGTTACCCTGATCATGTTATTCCACTAGAGTAATAATGACTCCAAAACTTTTACTTAACTTCCATGTCAATCAATTGAAAATCCATTTTTATGTTTTCTCCAGTAACTAGATCTCATCAAACTGCATTTTTAAAACCTTTAGTATAGCTATTCATCCTTCTGTAAGACTTCTCCTTTAGGTTATGAAGTCATTCACAATATTCTTGATGATTAATTCTGTGTTTTCCTTCTGTTGTTTTTGTTTGTTTGTTTTGTGTGTGTGTGTTTTTGTTTGGTTTTTTTTTGTTGCAGTTTTTTTCCATGTACAGTACTACTGTGCAGAATTTTTTATAAGCTATAAAATCCTGATTTCATCCTCTTCAACTTTTCATTTTTTTTTCCCCTGCATTAGGACCATTACCAAATCATGAGGCAGCTTTCTCACAGAACAGTTTTTAAGAGTTTTTCCCCTTTATCTATGCATTTGAAACATTTTGTTATCTATCTTTGACGTCATTTCTTAATCCACTTTTACTCAGCATGCTCAGCTAGGCTGTGACATTCCATTTCACCTAGACATGTAGCACACCCTCTTTGCACAACTAAATGGATAGTGGTGAACCTTGATCCTCAATCACTGCAAATCAGAGTACACTATTTTATTCAGTTGGAATCCTCTGTAGGAACTTTGCATGTTGTTGTAAGACTTAACATTTATTATTATCATTGTAATTATTTTTCTATTTATACACTATTTTATTGGTTGAAATCTCCTCACAACTAGAAAATCCTATGTCTTTAACTCTCACCCTTTGCCTGAGTACTGTATAAACATAGTTGAAGAATTCCAGACGTGACAGGTGAACTTAAGACTCTATATTGCTAAATAAAAGAGAGCGAGGGACTGATCATGGCCCAGAGGCTGAGTCAACATTTTAATTTTGTAAGGGTAGCTCCCGCTCTACAGCAGATTTCTCTTGGAGATCCAATAAGTTCGGATTTTTCAAAAATAAGACACTGAATAGTGCTTGTTTTGAATGTTCCTTGTAAAATCCTGCAAAGCAAGTGCAAGGTACGTTGCAGATTTTTGGGATTCACTTTAAAGTTTTGTTATGTTCTAGAACTCCTCATAACTTTCTATTTTTTGTCCTGGACAAAAGTTACAGAATGCAACATAGTATTATTAAATAATCACTTTGTGTTGTATGCCTTTTATAAAGGAATTCAAAGCTTTTAGAAACATAAAGGAATTAGATCTTCCACAAAGCTATTAGAGGATTTTAATGTACTTTGCTGGAAACTGAAGCAGATTAATGTGGTCTGAAACCCAACTAGTTAAAGAGCTATTTAAATGCTAACAGTATACAGAGGTCAAAGTATTTCATCCAGTTTAAACAAAAGGCAACAAACAAGCAGAAACAGGAATATAATTTAGGATGTACAGGATAAGTGCAAAAAAGCCAGGAATAAAAGATTTTTTCATGGGTGCTATTGGACATTAACTCTCCTAAATTTCTCTAGTAAAACAGTATCTGTAAGCTTATTCTTTTGGTACTTTTTTTCTATATTGACTCATTAAGTCATATGCATTATATGATGTAGATAATTTTAGATTTTGGGGATGGTATTTACGCTCAGAGTGTTTGCAGAATGTGTATCATATACTTGAGTGCAATTTAAAAAACAATCATAAAGGGGCAGTGCCACTCTGACACATGCATCTTGCAGCAGAATGAGTTTGAAATTTAGTTTCATAAGCTTTTAATGAAGTAGTAGTCAGGAATTTTAAATAGACCATACTTTCTCACATCTACTGAAGAAACCTTACAGTAACTGGGAATAGAATTTGGCTATATATTTTCAGCTTAATCTCCACACTTGTGAATTTTAATTCAAACCTTTGATTCAGATTAGGCAATTACTTATTTTTTTGCACTTATCTGCTCAAATTAAAGTATGAGGAGTTTCAAAGCTGTAGCAACACATTATCATGGTTGCAACACTAATTACAAGATAGCTTTTTTCAATAGCATGAGAACACGAAGATCATCTGTGTCATCATTCTTGCTTGATGCATAATTATGACCCAGTGCTTTAATTTGAATTGTCCAAAGGAAGGTTGAATTAACTTTCTTGCTAGTAAATATAACAGCTGGGATTCTGTTAGTTCCCTGCAGAGATCTGCAGGCAATATTTATCAGAAATTTTAAGTGCAAAATAAACTGTTGTGCTACAGCAGTCAACCTGCACAGTGATAGGTGTACAGCTGTAATAAGCAGCAATATACAGTTAAACAATGTGAATTTGATCCTGTTACACCTCTCCTGTCAATAATGCTTGCATATTTCAGGTGTTCTCATGCACAAAAGTTGTCTTTAAAAATACAATTTTTCTGTGAGTGTGTAGCACATTTTTTTTTGTACTGTAGAAACCAATTACATTTCATAAAGCTAGTTTCAAAAAGGAGTTAATGCTGGTAGCAGAAATATTGATGCTGTGTGTATCTCTTTCTTAATTACATAATTTCTGATTTGAACTTCTATTTAACTGTCCAGATTTGTTAATGTGCTTTTATGTTCTTATCTTAAGGAAATCTTGAAGGCTGGCCAGGAAGCCTTGCTCTGGCTTTCTAAGGTTAGGAGGTTTGAAATTGTACTCTTTCATTTGTGCAGAGACGCTTAAAAGCAATAATAACAACAACAACTACAGTAACTGTAACAATAATATTAATTATAATAGCAATAACAATAATAGCAGAGCACCGCACCTATAAAAGCGAGCTATGGCTCTGTATAGCTCAGTGCTAGCCCAGCTCATTGAACTGTTTTGTCAACAGCTCCATCTGCAGCCCGTGGGCAGCCGAGAGCTGTGCACTGCCATCCTGGGATATGCTCGCTGAACACAGTTGTCTGTTAAAATTAGATTTGAAAGGCAACACCTTAAAACACCTTTTTGCGGTTGAAATTTTGGCACTGACAGGTTTTATATGATTTCTGAGAGTATAGCCGTAGGCTCTGTCAATGGAAACTCACTAGGAAAGAAGCAGGGAGGGAGCAAAAGGAGAGATGAGCTATTACTGTCGCTGAAGGCCTGCAATCAGGCATAATAAACTCTCCAGTCAGCTGTTTAAATATGTACACAGCAAGTTACCCTGAATCTCTGATATCTTTTATTTTACCTTTTCTTTCTGTGAATATATTTTTATTTACAAAGGCCACTTCTAAGCTTTTGGCCACTTGGTACCATCTCCCTTGCGATGTGAGAGTGAGAACAGTGTAACTCATTCTGCCAGAGCTGTGATTTTTGTTGTTTGAATAACTTGTATAGCCGGCAATGGCAAAATTACCAGGATTTCCTTCAGAGTGTGGGGCAGAAGGTAGCATTGCTTTGGTCTATTTTTAGCCAGGGTGTGTAGTTTGGCAACACTAGAGGGCTGTAGAAGTCTTTTCTAGGCACCTATAGGTGACAGGTTTTTTTGTTTTGTTTTGTTTTGATTTTTTTCTTGGGAGAAAAGCGGTGATACTAATGGAAGTACTTGTGCAAGAGCAGGAGGTATGAATGCACATGCTAAACAAGTTTCAAACCAGGATTAGTTTTAAGCATCTTTAAATTAGCGAAAAAGCAAGGAGTTTAGTTATGAGTGCAATTGTATCTTTATATGTTGTGACTTTTAATAATGTAGTAATTGTCATCACTTTATAGAATCGTTCAGCATAACATTTGTCTCTTCCTTTCTTTCCTTCATACTTTAATTAATGGTAAATAAGTGTGGGCTTGTGGGTTTTCTTTGGGAGGGTTTTACATTCACTTTCATACATGGCGCTATTTCTAATTCTCTTGTCTCTGTATATATAGCGTTAAAACACTGTATGTTGCCTTCAGAACACCTTCAGATATCTTTTTTGACCTATTGGTGCTCTTGATAAATTAAAATGCCATTCACGATGGACAAGAACATTAGTCAGTAGGCAACAGTCATTCCCTGGCTACAGAAAACTACACAGAAAAACCTTCCCGTCCCCTTTTCACTTTTCATGACAGCAATCCTACCTACATGTCTGTATAGATGGATGGGGTTTTGGTATATTCTAAAGATTAACAAATTTAGATCACTTCAGATAGGTGTGGAAGTGAATTCTGCAGTGAAAGAGCACTCGTATACCTTGTCATTAGTTCCCTATCTTTCACTCAGAGGTGCTTCAGTGCTGTCAGTAATCTTAACACATGGGGAGTGAGTCAGTCTCTCAAAAAAGCAAGCTTCAAGTCATTTTGGGCTTTATAGGTCAAAACCAGCACTTCAAACTCCACTTAAAAAACAACAGGCAGCCAGAGCAGATTTGGAGAGCAGATGTCAAATGCTCATAAAGGGATTCAAAGCATGTCAAGCAGAATGGCACCTTTCTATAACAGATTGTTTCCAGGTTGATTTAAGGTGCAACCCAATGTAAAGCTCATATCAGTAGCCAGATCAGCTACTTGCTAAAGACATATTTACAAGTGCTAAATTATGATAGCATAACACAGGCATATAATTATGCATTAAAAGAAGAGTTTATCCTCATAATTTTGTGTGTCACAAGGTCACGTAAGATTGTATTTGGAAGGGAGCTCAGTTTACTTCAATTTCAGCTGGAAAGAACTCACCTCTATCCAAACCCCTCTCATTTGGCATTGCTATTGCTGTTTTCTCTTTGGGAGAGATTCAAGGATTGTAATATACTTCCTTGGAGATCTTGAATATGACTGGAGAAAGTCAGAAGCAGAAAAAATCATTCCTATGTATTCTTCCGACTTTAAAGATTTCTGCAAATCTTTGCAGTAGTAAGTTTCTGTGTATTATAGGTAGAACTAAATTTTCCTGGGGAAAATTCCCCTTGCTTTCAAAGACATAGAACTTAAAAATAACGATTCTGTTTCAAGCATTAGATTTTAAGATCTCTTCATAGCATGCTATATGAACAGTAATAATTATTATAATCTGAATCTGCTCCCTAGATCAACCCTTCATTTTAAATACATTTTTTTCCCTTTTTATGATTTAACTGTTGCAATAGATTTCATTTAATTCTGTAGAGCCATGGAATTCTTGGAAACTGCAACACTATGCTTGATTTGCTTAGATGGCTAAGGATGTACAAACCGTGGACAATATTCTTAGCACCTTTCATATAAGGCTGTAGTATGTTTTATAAACTCAATCAACTCAAGCTTGTGTTATTTGTGAGGCCATTTTTGCGTGATGATGAAAGTTAGATATCTATTGAGTCCAGAGTGGCAGCTCTTACCAATGTGTATTGGTATTACATGACAGTTTACAATAGGAAGTAGAAAATGCAGCATCCAGCTGCAAAATTTCTGTTGTGTTTTACTATGGTCAGCTCGTTAACAGTTTTTTTTTTTCTTTTTGTGGAGTATGGATTATGTATCAAAGTAGCATAGAATAGCAAAGCTTTTGCTACTGTTTTCAACTGTCAAAATACAGTGCTAGTAGGGGTTTTTTTAATCAGCTATTGCTGCTAGGTATTCATTACAAGAAAGGAGAACAATAGGTACTCAGTCTGGGCAAAAGGAGGGTAAACAATATCTTGCAAAGCTAAAAACATAAATCAGAGTTAGCACTACCCCAACAATTCTTTGTATTTTCTTCCCATTAGGAATATACTGTAAAAGTGAACAAGAAAAGTGGAATGTGCTTTTACTAAACTGTCCCAAAAAGGACAAGTTAAAAATGTGTAAGAGATTCCTCTAACCACTGCAGCTAAAAGGAAATCTTGGAACAATATAGTTCAGGTTTGCAAACTATTACATATTTTATTCTGATTTGATGGTGCATACAGTAGCAGTAATGTTTATAGGGAAATTGGAAACCCCCAAACCCACTAATCATCTGATTAAGGAGCATCAGGGCATATTTAATTATATTTTTACTTGGCATGACGCAGAGCTTAATATCCTGTGAAGTGACCATTCTGGATCATCTTGTTGAACTCTTTGTGATGTTAGTGTATTACAGATGAGTCCTTGAAGAACTGAAGCTAAAAAGAAATTTTGTGATACCAGTTCTTTAATTTATTTTACAGATTTATCTGATTATGTAGCAGGTTTCCCAGCATCAAGTGTGAATAACATGACCAAACAGCTTCATATTTGATTATACAAATAAAGTGAGAGCTAAACTTTTGAACATGAATAAAATTAATCAAGAAAGTATTTGTGCTCCATCTGGGAAATTAGTTCTTGTTTTTCTGTTACTTTGTGTGTTGAGGAATTAAATAATAATCTTAGTAATGATACAGCTTTCTGATGCCACATCGGTGGCATCAGTGGTGGTTAATAAAGACATAAATGGCTACTTCTGATCAGACTTGGTAAATTGATGTGAATTTCATTGTGGGCACTGTAAAATCCTGGGAAGATGGACCATATTTACAGGTGTAAAACTACTGCTTCAGGAAAACAATCACTTTCACAAAGGGAAACCTTTGCAGAGATAAATAGTTGATAAACAATGGGATGTGAGCTTACAAAAGTGACGGGTTTTTAGAGATGCAAATATTGAGTAAGTCTCAACAGATTATATTGCCTCAGCTCTTGGCATTAGAATGAGTATTTCATTAATACTGTGTCCTATTCTAGCACCATCAGTTAAGGAAACAAAACATTGAATGTCAAAGAAGCACAAAGAAATGACTGAAAGGACTGGAAAATGTGCTTTGCAATGAAAAGCAGAACTTAGTCTAAAAAAAAAATAAGTAAACTTAGTAGATATTTGATTAGAAGCTATAAATACCTAGATGGAGAATGAAAATTTGTTAATGCTGGTCTATTAAGTCTGTAGGCAGGAAAATGTTGAAGTGTAATGGCTAAAAGCAGAACACAGACCAAATCAAACTAAAAATAAGCTGGATATTTTAACTAATCCTGGAAACTACTTTCTGATGCAATTGATAGATTTTCTGTCACTGGAAATAAATATGGGACCTTTATTAATTTTCTTCTTTTTTTTTAAGGATATAGACTAAATCAAGTTTAAATATTGAATTTGAAGCAGAAATAATTGAAATGTAGTATCTATAATATACAGGAAGTCAAATAACCACAGTAGTATTTCCTGTCCTTAGAAGTGCATTAACCTAAAATAGAAAGCATGCACACTTTCTGTTTCTTTTCATTTCCTTTCTATATCCTAACTGTTAAACTATATGCCACTTTGTTGTCTACTCCTGAAAATACTGTGTGTAGAGAGCTTCCATCTATGTCAATAAGATTAGAGGACATTAAGGTCATACCCTTAATATACAATATAATTTGTTTGGATATTGGCTATCTTCCAGTTGATACCATAACAAATTCTACTTAACTGAAAGCACACAGATTTTTTTTCTTCCACTCAAGAATGTATAGCATTGCACAGTTGACCAAGTGTATTATGGAAGAGGTTCATCTTTCTGTATAGGATTAAGTACTACCCTTCCCCAGAGGCAAAATACCAGATTGATTTGATGGACCAGTTTACCATAGAAAATTGCATATTCCAGAAGCACTTTAAACTAAGAGTTACTGTCTATAGTGTAACATCCGCTAAAAGTCTGATATCTCTAAATTTAGATGATCTGTGCAGTCAATTTTGATAGTAAATTATTCATTTAAGCATTGTAGTGGGCACTTCACCACATGAAAGCCTGCTTCTGCTTCTTCTGAAATTTTAGTTAAGTAGAATAGAAAAAATGGTGAATAGATGTAAATACATTTCTCACTGCTTAGAACCTATACAATTACTTACACCCATTGAAAACCATGTATCTGTAGAACTGCAATTATAATGTGAATACACTAATTTGGCACTTGGCACAATAAGTTAAGTAATGAAGAATGAACTCAGGCACTGCAAACTAATGGCACTGTGATTACATTACTTTGAAATGACAGTTTATGGGATGTAACATCACACCGCAGGTATCTTTAAACTATTCTATCCTGAGAAGTGGGAAAAGTAATATGGAATGTGAAGCTGCAGATTTTTTTTAGTTTTTCTTCCCTATTTGTCCTTGTATCTGATGGAATACTGCACAACTCCTTTGAGGACAATGACTGGCGACAAGCCTGACAGTGGTTAAGCTGTGTAAATTGACAGTGTGTCTGGGCTAGACTGGTGCTAGGCCAATAGTTTGTGACTGCCCATTGGGCTAAAAAATATAAATTGGAAGTGTCTCATAGGCTTGCCATCAAAATTGAAGTTTTCTTGATTGCGGGATTTGCAGACAGCCTACTCCTGTACTGCAACATGTCCTAAACCCAAATTTAAATGACAGCTGCAGAATGAGCTAACAAGTTAGCAGTTCTCACAGGTATTACGGGTTTTTACTGGTTACTTTTTTCTGTCATTTGGTTTCTAAGTAGTCTATGCACTGACAAATTAGAGAATACTAGTGAGTTAGGTGTTTTGTGTTGTTTTGTTTCTTTTACACTTCCTCTTGACAGCCCTTGAGACAGGATGGACTGTACCCTCTCATATTGTGCTTCTTTCTCAACATTTCAAGACTTGAGTTTTCTAGCTCTCTGAAACAGGCTTTGCTGGTACTGTGGACTCATGTGCCTATCAGCAGTTTCAAAACCTTTGTAAGCTTCATGTCTAAGTAAAGATGGCGTTTCTAAGGAACTGTGAGAGGTAGAATTAAAACACATGTAGTACATTAGGAAATTTCAGTGCTGCTTCAGCTATAATTCATGCTGGAGAATTAAGATGGTAGCTCAGAGCTGATGTTATTTTTCAGTATCATCCACAGGAGCCAGGGGATGGTTTGTTACTCAGGCATATGCATGAAAGCAGGATAGGCAGTGCTTCTAGATAGTGTGATAAATAGTAGCTGAATATCACATAATGTATAGCATTCATGGACTTGACTGCTTTTACAATAGTCTTACATTGTAATTACTTTTTTTTTTTAAATTCTTGCTGTTAATGACTATGTTACATGTATGGTAGAATAAAATAGTGTTATTATGGTGTGCTGCCACTGAGCTTGTCTTGCTGGGGATAGATTTTTCTGAGAGAATTTTCAACAGGAACATTGAAAATTTTAAACTAAAACTGTTGTTCTAGCAAGAGGTTTCGTTTGGAGAGATGTGCTGAACACACTGAAATATCCATTGCTGATTTGGATATGTGTGTCACTCAGAGTGCAATTTTTCTGAAGGTGTTAAATAAAAATTTAGAGATAATGTACATAGAGCTCAAGTAAACATAAAAGTGGAAGTCAGAATTCTCTAATGTTTAATTTATGTGGGTGCTTTTCTTTTTTCTTTCCTTATAGATTAATGATGAAAAGTATTGGTCCAATAAGAAGTTTCCTTATTTAGAATAAAAATGCGAATAACTGTAATGTGCTTGTTGGAGGGGATGTTGTTGGGTTTTTTTTAGAAGTAACTACAGACTGCATGTACATAATTATGAAACAGTAATTACTTAAAGGTCACAGAGAGAATTTCCTTTTTTTTTTTTTTTTAATATCCCATGGTTTCCTTTTTATAAAGCATAGTAATTAAATTCCATATCAACGAATTTCAGGTGGTGTCATTTCACTGCATCATTCTGAATGGAAATATGTAGAATTTATGCTTGTATAGGACTTCTTAATCTGCTATTTGCTGTTTTGCTGATTGACACATGTATGGAAGACTCCTTAAGAAACAATATAATTAGTCTATTTGCATTGCCTGGAACTAGGTGACCTTTGGTTTTGGCAGTAATTAGACTATCCCTGCCGTACACTATTACTTGCTGGTAGCCACTAAGCAAGCAGAAAGGGAGTCCAAGCGGCTCATTTAGTGAGCTACAAAAGCTTTTCAAATGTCATTAAAATGAACAGGAAATTATAATTAATAGTGCAGTATCATTTTATGGATGTGTCCCACAGACAAAATGTCACTAGAAGCAGTTATTTACCTAGCAAAAACCCCAAACCTTCAAATAAACCAGTATTTTCTTAGGCATAACTTCTGTTGTCCTTTATTCTAAAATTCTTCATTGCTACAACAGCTGAAAGCATGTGCATATTCAAGAGTGTTTTCTTCTCAGGATGTGTGTATGTAGGCATACACACTGAGTCTATTTTTTACCAAAGGTGTTTATAACTGGTTGTCTAAGGCCACTGAATAATTTATATAGTTGTGTATATTATTTGTATAATCCAAAGTCACGTCTCTTTTATAATGCTTCAATGTCGTTACTTATTTTTTCATAGAAGCTATTAAAAGGCAATGTAGTAAATTTCAGAATAATTTTTTTTTTACACTACTCACAGAGGCCTAGAAAAATCACTAAGAACCAAATTCCCAGGTACTTGCATGCTTGATCATATATGGATGATATCTTCCTGCATGAACCCAGCCATGCAATGAGATAAATCTGGATTGCCATTACAACAAATTGAAGGTTCATGCTTTCATTTCTAGCAGTTAATTGAGGCACCCAGGTTGATAGCCTAGATTAAATAGACTCCTAGTTTAGGTCTCGCTTCTGTGCTTCAAGTTGCATGGTAGAATGAATCAAAACTGTAAGGTACCAAGAGTAAATGACTCACTAGAACTGAATTTTACAGAGAATATTGGGACTGTGTCCTGATAATATCAGGAAGATTTGCCAATAAATAATGACTGCATTGCATCACCTGCTTAAAATAATTGATCTATGTGATTGGCTTGTAGCACTGTAGCACTAATAGATAAATGTGGCATATTCGCAGGACAGTATTAAAACCCAGAAATTACTATAGTCAGCTATCTTCCATGATATGCTCTCCTTCTGTTGATCATGATGGATGTGAGTTAAAAGTCCTATAAATTAAGGAATGCTGAATACCAACAAAGAGGGGTTTTTTTTCAGAGGGTAATTTGGACCCTTTTTTTGGAGGGGGTTGCAAACATCAATTCCAAAAGATTTTTGTGAGATAAGCATGTATTATCTATTGTTATATACACATCAGAAGAGTTATTCTTAGCTGAGTGCACTGTATGTATACTATAGCTTTGCACACAATTTTCTGTTTCTGTTTTCATATATAAACATCAGATGTCGAGAATGTAATTTAAATTCCTATTGATGTTAACATAACATAGAATTACATACATTTGAATTAAGTGATCTTTTAATCTGAAGCAGCAGATATGTTTTTCAGTACTGGTACCACTGTTTCAAATCCTCAACCAGCAAGTGATTTGGAAAACTGAGCAAGGTGATTTGTCTTAGGAAAAAGATTTATTCTACCTTGCTTTAAATAGCTAAGTCCCTCACCTTAGAAGAGTCATCTTTCCATGGTCAGAAGACATCAAATAGGTGCACTGTTCTGTAGAGCTGCCTGTTTCTCTCTCTACTTTTGCCTCTGAATAAATACTTAAGGGTAAGTTATCCAGGATGTCTAATTTCAACTTAAGCATCTGATTCTTAGATTTTAATACTGAAATACATCGATGACATCTTTCTTTAAACATTGACAGCTGTGTCTGAATAACATCAAAGAGCTTAGCTGAAAGAAAAGTTAGTTTTAGTACTTTCCTTTGCAGTTCTATAGTCAAACCACCCCACCAACACTAAGTTCTCTGAAAGAAGGCTAAAGACCCATGTTACTGTTCTACTGTTATCTTTCAGTTGTTTTCTTTTTCTTTTTTTTTTTCCTTCTTTAAATGAAGAAGTCAGATTATTAGAGGAAGTGCTCCTCGCTTATTTGTTTGAAAGAGTTAAAACTTTAGAGTGTCACAGTTAAGATTTCTGAGCACTCAGAGAACATGAACCAATTTTGACAGTAACAGTAGACAGGCGGTCACAAAAATGAATACATTCACTTAGAAGATTCAGGATTTGCTATTAAAACCAGAAGATTGACAGCCTGCAAACTTTTTTTTTTAACTCAGGCTTGAAAAAAATCTTATTCTTGACATTTCCCAGTCTTTATAAACACTGGTTCAGTGAGATGTCAAACTTGTAAATGTAACTTTCAATACAAAATTGTTATTTTCACTTTTAATTCTGTACTAGTAAATTTGATATATTTTTTCATCACAGAAGCAATCTAGTTATCAATAAAATTACATCATATGGATGCACACCTCGAACACTGTTGGCAGAGGGATAGCCTTTAATAGATTCAACCAGCTGAAAAATCAGGCACCTTAAAATTGTCCAATGACGGAGAAAAACATAGGCACCTCTGCAAGCTGCTTAATCACATCCATTTTAGATTTATTTTTATCGAAATACATATATGTATTTGTACCTAACTGCAAATATATAATAAACTTTATTTTTTTATAATTAACTTTTTAACAATGTTTATCAGTTATATTGAACTAAGCTTAGACAATTAGCTGACATTGGATCCTTAATTTTAATAACTGTTGTTAGCTGAGAGGCATGCTTTTCCAAGTTTCACATTGTTTAGCTGTCTGTGGTAAAATCTGTTACATTTTGTCTTCTGTTCAAATTATAAGAATGGGAGGCATCCCCTATGCAACGTGAGTCATTGTAGAGACAGTGACATTTGGTTATAGCATTGCATTGGTTCTACAAAATATTTGTCAGTTTGTATACTGAAACAAGAAATCTGGAATTCTTGAAGGATTCTTAACTGAGTAACGTTCTGAATGGACTCCTCTGACCAGACTTGGACAAACAGCCACTGAAAAATATACCCAAACCAAAAACCTGATATTTTTATTTCTTTTTAGTAACCTGATAATACCTCTCGAGTTTATTTTAAGAACTTTTGCTATCCTGCCACACCATTTTAGTTCATAAACTACCAAACATGTTGATAATGTTTCATTTCTATAGTAGGGAATTACAGAGTGCAGAAGCGAGAGTCAGAGACTAAAGCTTTAAACTGAGTGATTGCCATGT
>JAVSBS010018868.1:40038-57152 GCA_033124195.1 Coracias cyanogaster | reverse complement strand
CTGTTACTATTTAAAAAAAAAAAAAAAAAAAGAAATACAAATAAAACTGTTCATCAGTGTTTTACCTCAGCACTCTACTTGTACCCAGTTATTGACCGACATTCGAATAAGAAGATAAGAGAGGAAATTGATTTCCATGTCAATGTTTGACTGTAAAATCTGTTTGGAAAACATTTTGTAATGAGCTTTTTGTCATGTGGTTTGCTTGTTTCCAACTTGAGATTATGTGGGGCACATTTGTTTATTTATTGTTAAAAAGTGATATTATTATTAATTATTATTATTATTACTATTATTATTATTTTTGTCCTATGTGCTATAATCTACAGAATGGTCACCAGGGTCACTTATGAAGCACTGCAAGAGATCTGTTTTTCCATGCATGGAGCATGCAGCGGGAAAGATGGCAGTACAAACTGGACTGTATTGTGTTGTTAAAAAAGACGAATAATTACAAAAGGAGTCGATGTGGTGGACTTGTGACCAAGAAACCAAACTGGATATTTAAAAGCTCCTTACTACTCTGACTTTGAAACCAAAGCTGATTTATCTGCACAGGTTGCTTAACATGAAAAAAAAATAAAAAATAAAAAAACTGACAAAAACTGTACTTAATCTAGAGCAATATCTGTATGGTCAGTAAAGCTGCACTTTGTGTATTTCTTAACAGCTTCAGATCTGTCACTTTTAATTTGTACCATAAAAATAAAGAATTGTTTGACATGAAAAATAAGCTCCTTTCATGTGTTTGTCTTAAATCTCATGCATTATTCACATGATCAGAGCTCATGTAATTTCACATCAGTTCAATACAAAAATGGTTAAATGCTTGAAAGGAAGGAAGAGCGAAAATCTCTTCGCACTGTGGAGCAGCTCTTTATCTGCAAAACTAAATGCTGTTTCTGTACCCAGAGTGGGCACGTACATTGGTGATGTCTTATTTTCTCTACAGATATTCAGAGCAGAGGATCTGCCTCGAGAATATCATGGAATTCCTCAGGTGAGTGTGTGTGATCCCCCAGGCCAAGTGGAGCACAGCACAGATGGACAGGAAGGCCAGACACGGGGAATCTCCCAGTGCTTCCACAGCTCCCGCAGCAGAGTCCTGGTAAGTGATGGAAGGGGAGCGTGGTAGCCAGATGGGGTCAGCCTCTCCAATGAGCGTAGAGTCATAGAATACCAGGTTGGAAGGGACCTCCAGGATCATCTAGTCCAACCTTTCGAACAAATGATTTCTCTTGCATTTTTGCAGAGCTCATGAGGTTCATTCCTCGCTTCTTTTTGCGATTGTGATATTAGAGAACAGAAATGCCTGTTTTTCAGGCCATTTGCCTTGAGCCATATTGAGTTCTGTCTAAAGACATTCTGAAAAACCTACACATTTTGAGAAATTAATTAGTTGCTTATAAAGTTGTTTGGGAAAAACAGCCTAGAAAAAAAGCTGTGACAATATTGGAGTGTTGTGTTTGAGACTTTTTCCTTTGACTTTGTTAAATACTGTTTTGAATTTCCAAGACCATGTGTTAAATAATCAAAAATGAAAATAAAATACTTGTTTGCATTGCAAATATGGAGAGTACCTGGGACATATTTACTCTTTTTTCCAGTTTGGAATTGCCCTTTTCCATGCATTTTTTACTCCATTTTATGGGATACATGAGGAAGGAAAAAAGTTTCTTGTAGACATGATGATCCAGACAGCATAAGCAGGGCAAAGATGACAGAGCTATAGCCTTTTGTTAGACCACCTAGTGTATGTGGGAAAAGTAGCGAGGCTTTTAAGTGCCCAAATCCTCCTCTTATCTGAAACAAAAGTAGCTGAATCTGGAGGTAAACAGAAGCTGAGAACAAAGAGGAAGAAGACACTGGGGTACCATGATGAAGTCCTATCTTAGTATTACCTACACCGCCATTTCTTTGTATCATGGGCTAAACCATCATGTACCTGCTTCATTTCAGAAGTAGCGACCACAGGTTTCCACAGAGCACTACACGCAGGGAGTGCCGACACCACGAATCCCCAAGAGGGATGCCTTGGGAATGAGTAGTCTTTACAACTACCCACTGGTAAGTATTTGCTCCACAGTATACTTCTTCTTAAGGTATGGCTAAGGACGGTCTAGCATACTGGGAGGGTATCAGGATTACACCAGCTCCTCTAGGCATCGTGATTCCACACCACGGTCTAGCTGCCGTTCTTCAAACCCACACAGATCCTCTACTGCTATGATACAAAAACGTGGAGAATGAGAATGACCTTTTGCGCTTTCATCCCAGCTGCTAAAATCTGAACATGAAGCTCTTCATTCAATAGTCATAAAGCAACAAGCAAACATTGGTTAGAGGCTTTTCCCCATACCCTGTTTAAAAATGCAAAACCTTCTCTTTGGATCATACTTTAGGTATTTTAGATGTCTCATAGGCACATGACCCTACCCAGCCATTACTTAACCTGGATCTGCTTTGTCACAAGAAATGGTGACCGCAAATTGAATCAATTATGTTCCCATTGATCACTGAAAGCTCAAAACAGATCCTACCTTCAAGCCGCTGAAAGCTGACTACAAGACTTTGCACCCCTGACTGCTTAAAAATCAAATTTCTTGGCTGTGACATTACTTCAAAGCTCCCTTCAAAGCGCAACATTAGGGACAAAAAGCTTTAGAAGCACAATTCTTTCCATGGCCTCTCTTTTGTACCTCTTGCAAAAAAGAACACGTTTGCAATATTCTTGATAAACGATAAACTCTGTACTGTGCCCTTGCCTTAAGACAGGTGGGATGGGAGGAAAGCTGGCACTACGATCAGAGAAGGACACAGAAGTGGTAGAAAACATGTTTTTATATGGCCCGTTCCCCTGTGCAGCTGCTTTATGACCAGCCACAGTCTAAATCTGTATCTGGGAGAAAAAACTCAGAGTATTAGCAGGGCTTTGGTAAGCAAAGATTCTCGTCTACTGACTTAAGCTTCAATTAAACAAGCACTCAGGAAGCAAAACTGACTTATCAAGAGGGAAGGTTCTCTTGGGGTTTGTTTTTTAATCTGAGAAATCAGATTTAATATGAATCACTCCCATATGAGATCGTGATGTTCTTGAAAATAATTGAGAATTAAGGAGCTGGAATGTTTTTCTCCTTCTCTCTCCCTCTGCTCTACAGACCTGGAGGTTTGTTTTTTTCCTTGTTCACAGTCCTTTACTGTTGCATTTGGCAACATTATGGACAACAGTGGTCAAGACTGAGCAGAAAGTCACTAGGTAGCTCACCAGCACTGACCTTGTTTTTTAATCCAGAGCCCAGTTGCCCAGATTTCTTCTGAAATGCCAGCAGCAGCCTTGTCTAATCCACCAGAGTAGCTGCAGGGAGGGCATGTAGCAGCTCATGTAATAATGAGTCTGTCATTTTACTGTGTTCATAAGGAGACCTGACTTCATGTATCATTGCATGATCACTGGCTGCATGTCAAAACACTTCTCAGCCCAAGAGCAGTACATGTGATCACACGCACACACATGTGGGTAGATCTTGGTTCAGGCCACAAACACACACACAAGCTCAAGAGGCAGCAAAAAATGGCTTTGGCAATTCTACTGAGTGGGCCAGTCCTAAAAGAACATGAGAGTCTGTGGAGCAGCAGCTTAAAATTGTGGCAAAGTCCCCACCAGCACAGCAATGATAAGTTTGTCAGGTCTGGACTTGCTGCCTCCTTTTTGGACACAATATACTGCTGGTGTTCAGATTATGAGCCCCTGGGTTTCAATTAACAAAAATCTGCATCCTATCCAGTCTACCCATCAGTAGCATCAACAGGAAGATCTCCCACCTTGTACGTTCTGTTCAGTGATGGTCCCCAAATAGTCCCTCAAATGGTCCCAGGACGCTGAAGGTCATAGAGGACAGTGAGTAAGGTGGTGACACCGCACACATCTGAATTGTGTGGCAGTTTGTGATTCATCTCGGGGGAGCCAGGATCTCCCCGGATGCTGTGGGCTCCCTGGCTGCAGCATGTAACCTCTGCTCACCCATTCTTTTTTTTTTAAATTCATTGAAGAACTTGTGCTGACATTCAGTCATTCATGCTAGTTTTTTTATGCTGTGAATTTTAAACATCTCGTGTTCTCATGAACTGTTGATACCTTTTCTCTAAAACATATAAACTTGTATTTTAATTATCAATTGAAGTGAAAAGAAGACAAAGCTTTGAGGATCCTTTAGTTTCTTTTTGCAAAGAAAGCACTCTGGAAATTTTTTGGCATCTTGCCTCTGTCCTTTTGACATTTTCAGTTCAATTATGTGTTCTTAAACAGAGGAGCATGAAACTATCCCCAAAATTACCCCTCAATTCATGCAGGTTAAGCTAGCTGAAGAGAAGTGATTATTTCTTGAATAGCAACAGCTATTTTCAGCTACTAGTGGTGGAAACTAAAGGGACTGATCTTGCAAGTGCATGATGTAGATAACTTTATTTGCCCAACTAGCGTTATTGATGTTTCGATGCTACCTGCATAGATACATTTAGAGACATGTGTAAGTCTTCACAGGATCGGACCTACCCTAGGCATTTGTGAATCGATACTCATATTTATCACTTTTTCTACCTCATCCATCAGTAAATCTTGATATGTCCTTTATTATTTTTGAAACACAAACAACTCAGAGGGGACTGTATCTCAACAAGAAAGGTATGTGCATATTCCTTCTAAAGTCAATACAGTATTGTTTCTGGCTCGGCAGACGGCTGCCAGAAACACTTGCTGCTGAGCATAATCTAAGGGAGGAACACTTGGGGAAACAGGATAAACGCAAAAGCATGAGCTGTTAAAATAGTCTCTATTGTTCCACTGCATTTAAGACCCTTCCTTCTGAAGGTGCCCTAACAAATTCACATACTGACCACTAATAAGGAGAAGTTAAAGCAGCACCTTTGTGTGCCTGCAGTATACCTAATCCCAAGCACCTGCAGCAGCAACCTGGCTCTAAGACTTACCAGCTACTCTAGGGATCAAAACTCACCAGGTGGCCTATACACCCAGAGTGAGGAACTCAAAGAGCAGGGATCAAAAATCCACACTGGCATATGCACTTTACAGGTCATGATATCTTCAAAGAAATTACTCAACAGGTAATATGTAATATAGACCACAGCTGAGAAAGGAAAAGACAAAACTCAGTCATTTGTTAAAGAAGAAAAAAGGCACAACTGACAGGATATGGCTCTTCGTACGATGTGTTAGGACAGCCGCGCACGGTCATAAAAGCCTATCAATCGCTTGGTATCAGCTGAGCATACGCTCACTGTACATCAAGCTTGTGAGGAGCCTGTATTATTTATAACGTACTTTCTTCTGCTGTGGTTAAAGGTGCGATATCAAAAGCAGGTCCTGTGGCCCCAGACATCAACTGAAGATGGGAATATGACAAGTTACATTTATGTCTGGAAATGGCCTGAATTTCGTGCTAAAATTGAAACCTGACTGTTCTAAACAAGTTAACGTTTTAAAAGATAAATGTTGAGCCTAAGACTATTTTACTGGAGTAAGAGAAATAATTTTCCTGAAACTAATTTTAATCTTCCTTGATATGTAATCATTCATGGGTTTTGGAGGGGAAGAAGGCAATGTCCATTTCAAAAGAATCACATGGCATAGTTATTAATTTTTTGATGGTGCACAGCTTGATTTTTTCTATTTTAATTCTATTCAATTAAATGTGAATATGCATATATGCAAAGCCAGCATCTCCAGCCTAATCTAACCATGTCTCAGGTAAGCAACCACCTCTCATGTATTTAAATGCTCACGCAGCCATGTTAGCTTGGAATCATAAAGAAACAACCCATTGCACATTTGTTTTATCTACTTAGACTTCATACAATTCTAACCTCAGTGCTTAAAAACTTTGGCCATTCTCAAACTAACCTGATAGAAGGGAAGAAAGCTCACAGATAACTACTGGCTTAATGAAAATAGCCTAGAGAGGAAAGAGGCAGATTAGAGTCACAGGTGAGAAAAGGGCTGCAGTAAGCTCAAGTCTTACTCGACACCAGAGACACAATATGGGACAAAGAGAAAGAAAGTCCTTCAAAAATCCCCAGCTGTAGGCAAAAATACCACACCGAGCTCACAAGCCACCAGGAGATGCACATCCTTGGAAACCAGATTTTGTTAATCCTGGTGCTCACAGTTCTTTGTATTTCCCATGTGATTTACAAGCCCTGCCACCGATGGCTCAGAAGAGGCGTACCAGCAAGGACCAGTGGGCTGTCTGGTCTCACACCCTTCCTTTCACAAAGCCCATTGCTAACTTCTTCAGAGAAGTAAATCTTTCAAGGGTGCATTTAAATTACAAGAAATGTGCACAACTTTTCCTAGTACAACAGGTAGGTAGACCTTGGCTTCCTTTGAAGCTGTTCCTTACTGTAGAGAGGCACTTCCTTTAAAAGAAAGCAGTCTGTCACTTCCATTTCCAGTCCAGCCCTTACATTGTAAATTATGATGAAAAGAATCTCTAGCTAAAAAAACCATTCCATTCCTATAGCACTGGAAGGGTATTTAAAAGGATGAGGGAGAGGAAAATAGGTTCCCAGTAAAAGCTGTTTATGAGGTATTGTATTAGAAAGCCTATTTTTTTTTCTGGCCCAGGGTTTAAATCAGAAAAATAGCCTACTTGTGAACACAGGAGAGAAATAAACACAATTTCATCAGTTTCATTAATGTAACAAAATCTGCAGCAGGTTTGAGGACAGTTTTGTTTGCTACTGTCAGCAAGATTTTGCATGCTGGAAGCAGCCTGTTTAAACTGGAGGGAGATGTTCAAGCGCACAAGATTATAGGTTTACCTTAAGTAGCTTTGTTGCTTAGCTGCTTGAACGCTGGTTCCAGAACCACACAGGATTTGGACATTCCTTTTCCATGCTTTCCTCTTCTTCTAACACTCATCAGCTTTCAGAGAAGCTCTGAAGCTCGCTGCCTTCAGCACCTGTGCAGTAAAATGGGTTAGAGGAGGTCAGCAAAGTCTAGTTCAGTTTTTCCAAATAAAGGTTGATTGTGCTTGGCAGCGAGGCTTATTGCTCTCTGCTGAACCCACCCACCCAAAGAAGAAAACGCATGTCCTACCATGGAGCACTCTGCAAGCCAAACATACTGCAAGGCTAAATGAAGCCCACACCAACCTTACAGGCAGCTCTCTGCACTGGGGGTGCATCTTCATGAGCTGTGTTCTAATGAACCCTGTGGCTGGAATTGCCCAGTGCTTGAACTCCTGCCATGCAGGCACCCAGAGCACCTGGTGCCTAGCTCCTGAAGCTTAAGGATACTTCAATATGCCCATATGGGAGGCAGGAATAAGGAAGCAAAGTCATTGGTCAGCCACAGACACTGAGGAGCTGGAAAGCACTGTGGAGCTGACCTTCCAGTCTCCAAAATGGAAAATCTCATGAAATAAAGGGTTTAGCTAAGGTATACGGCTAAGTGGCCTAAAATATAGTCCTGAAGACCTTTTCTTTCATGAGCAACTAAGGTAATTTTTAAGTAGAGTGCAGATAATAAAAATGCATTTTTTCCCCTTTGCTTGTCAGTCCTAGTGATTTTCCTTCAGGCTTCTCAGTGTTTCAGCGGTTGCTTTCCTTCACCTTTGATGTTTATAGCACAAGCTCAATGGAGTCAAAGACTATGAATATAGTTGGCAGATGCAGTTTACAGTCTTCCCCAACACCCTGATATCTAGATCAACTAGGCAACAAGTTTCAGAAGATGATGATCCATAATTTTCTCTTGAGTAGGCAAATGTGCTCTGCAAATATCTGCAATAGTAGAATTTGCTGCTACACCCCTTTGTCATCCTTAGCCCGACTGCCAAAGCCGGCTGACTCATCAGGCCTTCCAGCAGATACTCTCTTCTTCTCATTCACTAACTCATTTCAGTTGGGACAACCCCGACAAACACTTAGTATTCAATGTTTTTAAGATAACACACTGCTCTCTGACTGAAACAGGCTGAAGAGCAATCACACAAGCCACTCCAAGGGCAAAGATGCAAAAAGAAAGGAATGAGAAAAAGGCTAAGCACAAACACATCATCCATGAGAACAGCTGGATCCAAAACCTCACCCCATCCGACCTCCACAAAAAGCAGATAACTCTTCACTGCCTCAGAGTTTCAGCATGTTCTTTAGGGAGATTCACACCATCTACGATTGCGCTTTTAATTTTCTGCTCTCTTACACTGTCTCAGTAAGATTTAATGGTTTGGGTTTTTTTTTCCTTTGGCAACAGGAAGAATATGCCATATCTGTTCTAAAGGAGAACTATTTATTTGAGGACTGACTTGTCAGAAATACCTGTATCTTTGTTAATAAACCTCAGAGACATTCCTCTAAACAAGGAATTCTGTGAGGAAAAAAAGAACTGAAATGTGTCCTTGTTTTTCATATCAATATTAAAGCAGTTTGCCCTTTTTCTTTATTAATTTTTTACCATTATGACATGACCAAATCACTTCATTGCCTCTCAATCTCATAAATTCTAATTTAAGCTGCCGTTCTGGTGAAGAAGAAAAATTAAAATTCATTATTTTTATTTCATAAGGTAAGGTGGCCCTAGACATGAGCATGTCTGCGTAGAAAGCCAGCTGTTGGCCACAGTCCCTGCTGCCATGCTGGGTGGATGTTTATTGCACACATGAAGTATCAGACTGGTAGAAAAATCAAGACCTGTCTTTCTCATTGATGCAGTATAGCACATACAACAAGGGAGGAAAAAATATTTTAAAAAAATCAAGCTCTATACCCCTACATAGACCTTGTCCTTCCATCTGAGACTCCTGACAGGGTATAAGCCACCATCAACGTAACAACGGCTTTCCTGTTGGAGATACCGCTCTGCTTTGAGCCTGATCTGTCATCAACAATTCACCTCACACAGGACACCAACTGGTGTCCCTCATGTGAAAGCAACTTGTAAACTAATAAATGAGAGGAAGAGATATTTAATAATTGATAATGAAATGGAGTAAAACCAGTGACCTTGGCAGGAAACATTCTGCGTCTTATTAGCAATTGGCAGAGCCAGTCATCCATCCTCCTTAAACCCATTTCTAAATGTGTTGCATCTCTTGAATTTACACTGCTCTGGCATCAAACCACGAACATCACATTTCTGTTGTTCAGTCTTGCAGTCTACATCCAGCAGACTTTCCTCCTCCTACCAGCAATGGCCTCTTTGTCTGTTTTCCCTACACACAGATATATACGATTCTCTAAATTTTCCCCAAAAGTCGAGCTGTAGAAATATTTGTGGGTTCGATAATTTTATTGATCTCGGTAGCCTTCGGTTGCACAGTGCCTGAGCACAACTGGAGTTTATGGACTACTGGCACGAGGTATATATTTTAGAGTTCTCCTTAGAAGCTAGAGGAAAAATGAGGGCCGTATTATTCCTTCTACAGGTTTATGGCAGAAAAAAGTGCATTGTAGACAATGATTACTCAGTACATTGTGCAAAAATCATTGCCAGAGACCAAGAAAATCACCTCCTATGCAGCGTTGTTGGCAATACAACAAACATTCTCCACCAAGATTTTTATAAGTAATATTAATCTTCCCTGCTGGAGTTGCCCACTGTCATGGCAAGGCTGTATGTTTAAGCCATTCAGAAGTCCTCCCATTTTCAACAGACTATTTTTCAAGTATCTTTCAACCACACCAATTGTATCTACATTTCCTTTCTTCATCTTCCTGGGACTTAACAGGAGCATTCAGCCTTTTGGAAGAGAGGCAAGATTAACCACATTTACCATGGATGTATATGTGAATATATATTCACACAAATGAAAATGAGCATATACATGTTTATGTGATTTGTGTATTTTTATATATACACACACAAACCTGCTATAGATGTGGATATAGATAAATGAAACTTTTCAGTTGTGACCATTGTAACCACATTTGAATGCATTGCTGAAAGAACGGTTGACCCACTTAATTTTTTCTAAAGAAATGCCTCCTTATGTTATGTTTGGCTTCAGTTGCATTTTAAAGCACTCATCCCTAAATTAGAGCTGGGGAGTTCCCAGGCCTCAGGAAAAGACTAGGCACTCACTAGTTTCCAGAACAAGAGCAGCCTGTTACCCGAAATAAACCTTCCTAACAAATTTTCTAAATGTGTTTACGTATTTTAAGGGCTCAGCAGCAGCAGCAGCAAGGGAACAGGCCAAGTATTTTTGATGATTTCATTCCTAACACCACACAGCTAATTATTTTGGAAGGTGTTTTTTTTCTTTTCATCTTTTCATTCTGCACAAATATGGATTGAGGTTTTTTTTTTCCTTCTGCCTTTGCCTGCAGCAAAGTGAAATACACACATAAAATAACCATATAAAAGTCTAACAACTTTTTTCAAAGTGTTTTCTTAGACATCCTCCTGGAAGAAAATTCAGAGGTTTGTTGTTGGAGGTGTGAGGGATGTTGCAAGAGGAGGGGGGGGAATAGGATATTTATACACCTGCCTAGAGTCGGAACAGTTTCACAATAATAAAACTTCTTCTGAGCAGCAGCAAGGAAGTGAGCAAGAGAGGATTTAGATTCCATGAGATTAGACTATAAGCAGTGTCAATGGTATTAAACAATAAATGAGATTGGAATGAAAACTGAGGGAAAAAAAGATACTTCTCTGCATGTGTGTTGAAACTCATTAGTGAATTTTGATTAGTGACCTCTCTGTGTTTGGGTTCTGAAGGTTTGAGCTGCAGTGCCATCTTTGTTGTCCAAGTCTAAAACTCAGATAACCACTTACACTGAGTTTCAAGCACCAGATTCACTATCTTCACTAGTTACTTCGAGGGATGTTACATAAAGCACTAATAAGATAATTGGCAGAAGCATCTCTCTGGGGTGTAAATAAGCCAGCTTCATACTCAGACTCCAAATTGAGGACGGGTCTGGTTTCCTCACAGATGTGGTGGAAGAGTCCAGTTCAGTGGTGAACAGCAAGTTGTTTTGTGAAAGGGATAAAATTCAAAGATAAATTTTTCTGTGAAAACAGCCTGTAACTACTGGAAATTACTTGAAGAAATCTGCACCAGTGTTGAATCATACAGGTTGTTGGTTATTTTCCACTACAATCCACAGACAATCTAAAATAGCAGAGATATTTACATGGAAGTACATAAATTACTTTATTCAGCTCTAGGAACTCTGACATTTTCCACCCCAACAACCACTTGGAACGTTGTAAAGATGTATTGACAGCCTCCAAAGCATTCAGACTTTGTGTTTGCATTTTGGCAGGGCATCCCTGGAGAAGAGCCCAATGGACTCTGCTCCCCCTTTGCTTCCCAGAAGAGCAGGTGGCTCTGTTATATTTTCCTGAAAGCCTTTGCTTATCCACACAGACAACTACAGGGTACACTGCTGGAGCACTCACACAGCAACCACCACCCAGAGCACCAGTGACTGCAGCCCTCTCAGATCTTCTTGAGGCATTTACAGTTTTCCCCCTTCTCTCTCCTAAGGGCAGAAGTCACTATAATCTTGGGCCAGACCACTCCTTTTGGCACCATCCTTCAGATGAACACAAAGTGAGCTGGAACAGGTCTTCAGGGGCTGAACGTCTGACAAACTAGAGCATGCATCTACTGATTGTCTTTGTCAGCTCTTGGTAGACAATGTTTTAACATTTACAGGTAACTGAACACTGCCATTTCCAATACATTTACAGTAAGAATCTCTCTCATCATTAACTCTACAGACTTCTCTAGATGTTAAAATGGTGTTGACATTTAAAGCACGCCAATTCTAATACTTGCAACCAACAGAGATGTCTGCATATTTGAAAATAAAGCTCCACACTGCTGACAGTTACTCTGGTTTCTAACACACAGCATTTGTCTTGGTAGGTAACATGTATGTGTGTATTAGCAAATGCATGGAAAACTGAAGAGGCAATTTTAAAGGCGCTCCCCTGCAATTTCTGAATAGCAAAAGAGGGAGTTTTGAAAACCAGTAGCTGCCTCAGAAAGCAGAGGAGGAGCAAGGATGGACCTGGAGAAGATCTATAGGGCTGGCAAGGGGGCAGGTGGACTCCAGGAGTCACTGGCCCTTTTGTTTCGGAGGGGCAAAAATTCTGGCTGCATTTCCAGGCTTTGCCAGCTTGATTTAAAGTTTATTTTCTCAAGGATGGAAACTTGTGCAAAGTCTGGTACTGTCAGGACACTAAGGGCACTAGTAGACCTTACTGTTCCTGCCGCAGCCCCATGCCCTGGGGCTTGCCCCACCCCTGCCCACAGCCCAGGACCCTGTTTCAGCCCATCCCAAGGCCATTAGTCCCTGCCACAGGAGTGCTGATCTCCAGCTCCTTACAGCCCTGCCCAGGCACTTCACCACAGCAAGCCAGCCTGACCTGCTGGCTAACATGCTGGTGTGGCCTCAAATCCGCTTCATCACCATGAAGCTGCCTGAGAACCTGAGCCCCACCGTCCCTAAACCTGCCCTGCTTACCTTTCTCAGGGATGGTGGGACCAGTTCCTGGCTGGCATAACCTGCTGGCTGGATCATCCCCCTTCCAGTCCCTTAAGGAGCTGCTGCTCTGGCTGTCCCCTGATGTGTACTACACCATGTTAGCTTCACTTTGAAAGAAAGGCTCCCCTGGTGAGGAGCAGTCTGCAAATCCTTCACCTGAATCATCAGGGAGACCAGTGCCACCTGAATGCTCAGAGGTGCTCC
Organism: Coracias cyanogaster; assembly: GCA_033124195.1. Lineage (NCBI taxonomy): Eukaryota > Metazoa > Chordata > Aves > Coraciiformes > Coraciidae > Coracias > Coracias cyanogaster. The sequence continues at coordinate 44,432 of JAVSBS010018868.1, read as the reverse complement.
TTCTGCAGTTAGACCACGAAACCTTTGCTTCCCCAGGCACGTCCTGACTGTCTATGTCAGAAATACATGTATCGTTAGGTCCAGAGACAAGATACAGCAAGAAGGCCTAACGAGGCACTGCGCACTGGCAGAACAGGAACCTTGGAGTGCATATTCCCAATCTATTACACACATAAAGTCCAACTCATTAGCACAGCTGCTGAGGTCATGGGCAGACCCACAGTGGGAACAGCTGCAGCAGCTTAAGATCTGGATTGCCCAAGAGCTGATTGGTACCACCTTTCTGCTTGCTTTCTCTTTTCTGTTGCATTCCCTCTCCTCCCCTCCCCCTAAAAAGTCTTTCAGCAGGCTAGTTTCAAATAGCACAGGGCTGGGGGTTTCAGTGTATGGTGAGACAATACAGCTGAGCACCTTGGCAAGCTTGCAGGTTGCAAAAGAGGTTTGCTCTTGGTCCTCCATGCTTTTTCCTGGATTTTTGGTCCTTCACCTTCTTCTACCAGCCCTGACACTCATCTAACTGCAAGGTAAACTCACCCAGCTTATTAATCCACGAGAAAACATAGTGGGTCAAGGGCTACCTGAGCTAGTGTTCCACTGAATTAGTAAATTGAATTTGGTTTACCATGCTATTGGAGAAGCACCACAGCTGAGACAAAGGACAAGGGGAATTGGACTGCTCCCTTTTCGTAGTAGCTAACTGCTAGATAAGCTGCTGAACATCGTCTAATCACAGAAAAAGGTGCCAAACCTACCACTGATATGACTGAGGTTTAAGTTCACATTACAGATTTGTAAGAGCCTCCAATACAGGAAGAGGAAAATAAGCAGCTTGGGGCAAACAACTGTTAAAATGCCCATTAGCTTCACCAAATTTTGGTGTGCTCTGACCAGGCTAGGATGAAGCTAGTGCATTTTACTCCACCTTTGCTACTAACTGAGTGTTAGTGCCAGGTCAGCAGGGCTGGTGACATGCAAGGAGTTGGTACCTGCATTCCCGAGCCCACAGCTGTGGGGTATGGAGCCATTGGAAACAGTTCTTGCTTTGTGGACAGGAGCCTTCAAAACAAGGGGGTGAAAATAAAAGAATGAAATGTGAAGTAGAAAGAGAATAGCTGGGGGTGGGGGCAGGAGGGAGAGTAAACATTTACAACTATTTTGCAGCCTTTTTCTGAAACTCTTTGTTTTGCTTACACTATGAGGACTTAACTTACAAGTTAGGAATGATAATAGCAACAAGACTCACTAGTAAATACCTGGAATGACTAGCATTCTCTATGAGTTAGGATAAATTGCAAAGTAATAGTAGATGTTTGCCAGACCGCACCTTCACCTGACTGGCTGTGACCACTTCCCCTTTCCACATATACTCGCTTTGTGTTTGTGAAGTCGTCAGTTATTCCATTGAGACAATTTCTTTCTAGGTGTGTTCCCCTGTCACACTTGTTCAGCAATGCTGTAACACCACAGTGCAATTCAAACTGCCTCTTAGGAGCAAGCAGCTAGTCCTGACCTAAACTGATTAAACAGATACTCTTCCAATTAAACACCTTACCTTTGGTGTGATACAAAGCAAGAAAAAAATAAAAAATTGAAAGGATATGTACCAAAAAGTGTACACTATCTTTTTGATCTTTTCTTTTCCCTGACTGCATACTGTATGGGATTTTCCACATGGTATATCTTATGCTACGTGCATCCTTATGTAGGGGTGATTGATAATAAAATAATAATATATTTTATCAAAGAGAGCTTCTGAAGCTCTGAAGTCAAAATGCAGACCTCTAACCATGGCTTCTGTCTGGGAGTAGAAAATACTTGTTCCTTCACTATTCCCTTCAAAAGAAGCTGGGGGGAACTCAAAATGTTTTTTCAAATGAGTTGAAAGTAGGGGCCCTAAATGTGATTTAATTTTTTAACAAAATTTTGCTTCCCTTAAAAAGATTGGTACCAGTTGAACATTCTAGGTGCTGTGGGTAACATCTTGAATAACGCCTGCTTGAAGTAATGAAAAACCTTACTACTGACCCTGGGGTGTCAGAATTTTGTCCAAAATTTCTACACTCTGCACAGATACATTTCTGCTTTTAGATTGGAAAAATACACAAGAAATGTAATGTAACACCTCCTCTTGCCCACACTGCAAAGGGCAGCAGCAGGAGGCTCAGGAATTTACAGAGCTAGTGATTCTGTTGAAAAAGAAATGTATTTTTTTTTAAGTTTAACTTTAAAGAGTGAGAGGAAATTTTATGACTTTCTAAGCTATTGACGGTATGAAGGACAAGGAATTATTATCGGTTTATCCCTGAGAATCGGGAACCTTTAATTCCAATATTGGCTCTGCCTGTAGTTGCAGCATTCCTTCTCTTTCAGGAGCATTAACTCTTGTACAGTAGCCTTCAAGATTGGTCAGGCTCCTGAGATGGAAGCTCCTGGAAGGAGATTCCATCCACATGGAAGCATCACACACCAGTAAGGCTGCAGTACAGCCCTAGTGTGGATGTTGTATCAGGGGCTCATGTACAACACGTTGCTCTGTGGAGACTCCAAGCACTATTGCCACCCTTGTCATGCAGGGAGAGACAAGCACTTGTGTATGCTGGGAGCACGTGGCTGGAGACCTGACACAAGCCTCTAGGCAAATGGCAATACAAATAAATTACAGTGGACAGACCGCTTCTGAAAAAGAAGGCTCATCCTTTAAGGGACAAGAAGCCTGTAGAAATCAGGAAGTCAAGTGCTGTACAAATATTTAAAATACTATTAGTATTTTGATGGTTGGGGATGTGATTGATTTTTGCTTTTATTTGTCACCTCTCCATTAGCTTTTTAATCAAAATGAAATCTAATCACAGTTAGCTACTAGAGCTCTGCTGACAGATGGTAACTTGTTAAGCCATGGTTGTGTGATCGTGTTCATCATTTGTCCATACTCTGTGCCAGAGCCAGTAGCCCTCATCTGGTCTCAAAAGCTTTAATAATGTAACTCAATTCAGCTCAGAAATCACTCCAGCCACTTCTTTACCCCTACTGTGAGACATTATCTTATTTCAGGTTAAGTTAATAACTGACCAACTAAATATAGGACACTCCTTAAGCCATTTAAGTTTTGTCTTGAAGGCTGGAAGATAAATGAGTTTAGAAGTAGTTTTGTTACACCGACACTAAGTAAATCACTACACTCTTCTGTGTATATAAAGTTTAAGTACACTTGAAGAAATGTCAAGTTACAGTGGTTCAAAATCATATTGTCCTTCAATCAAGCCCCAGGAACAGGCTGAACGCATGCTACTGTGAAGCAAAACACATCATCTTAAATCTCCCTTTGCTAGTTAACCTACAGATTAGCCCATTTCATTAAAATGTAAGCTACTATGTGTTACCTTGAGGTCAGAGCGACCTAAGACAGTGTCTGTGGTCAGTTGGCGCATCTGAGCTGATGGGGATAATCAGTTAAACCACTCGCTATTTCAAAGTGGCTTCACATGCTAAGTGCATTAACCATTTCCATATTTTAACCACTTGAAGGTTGAAAGGCGTTTCAATTTGAAAAATTTCTTGTAGCTCTTATAAGCTTGATTCTTTTGCAGTCTGCCTAAAAGCGGTGGAATTCACCTTTCGGAACAGATGCACAAATGGATATGTCTTTGATGTGTTTAGAGCTACAGAAGTTTGATGTTTTCAATTAAAACAAGTGCTATTTACTTCTATACTTACGGGTAATAGAACACTTTTGACTTTTACAAAGTGCGTGTTATTAAAGCACTTTGCTAATGTACAAAGGCACTTCCATAAAACAAGGAAGAAAAGAAGCAGTCCTCTTTCAAACTGTCTCTGGAAAATGAGATGAAAGTTAAAAAAAAAAAAAACCCACAAAAAAAAACTTGCGAGAAAAGAGTTCTTTAACAATAAGAGAGCTGTCTTCAGCTGTTCCCATGTATGATTTCAGTCATCATCTTTACGCCTAGAAGCACTTTTATAAACATTTGTAACAATTTAAACATATTCTATCACTCAAAACTTTTCACACAAGAGCTCTTCACCCTAACCTTTTTGATGAGGCCAGAAAACACTTATCGTGCAGTTTCCAAGGTATTCCTAAAATAGTACAATAGGAAAATAATGTGGTATTGTTAGTGTTCTGGATTCACTATCACTGATTTATTACTTAATATCATTACTGAAACTGTATGTGGGCCTCTTACTTCTGTATATCTTGGTTTATTTATTTTCAGCAAATATTTCCTATGCTCTCGGATTGCAGCTTTCAGGAATTTAGGTCCTTATTCAGCCAGGCACAGGATGAATTTAAGTCTTTGCTGAAGCCATTTTCCTTTTCTACACTTCTTATCCTCTCTTGAATTTAGTGCTGACAATGACAGAGTTCCATCACTCAG
>JAVSBS010018868.1:2485-40020 GCA_033124195.1 Coracias cyanogaster | reverse complement strand
TACAATTCATAACTATCTGGTATGATATGCCTAAAACCGTAACTATTAGGTTAGGTTTGTGGTGGCCAAGCTGAAGGAAGGACTGGTGTGTTTTTCTCCACGCCTTTTCTTGTAAGGCCAAGAAAGGCTCTTGTATTCCTTCCATTCCAAGTAAAGCTGAAAGGCTGTTTTATAGAGGGGGGGAAAAAAAATTATTTCCAACAAAATACCTCTCAAATTGTGAGTGTCTCTAAAATGGCAGAGGAAAAATGTATTATTCTTCAGGTCATATAGCAATGTTTCCAGTAATGTGGCGTTTCTAATGGAGAAATCATCAGCAGAAGTGTTGTTATTTTTCTGCAAAGACCTTTGTGCAAGATGCTTAAAACCTCTTCCATTTCAGTTTTAGAATAAGGCAAAAGGATGGGCACCTTACCGACTATCTCTTAAATATATGTATTGCTTCTCCTCTCTAAGAAGGGAATTTTAACCTAGGGAGGATGATTACACCGCATTATTTTGCTTCTTCAGTGGTACCTTCACAAACAAAAATGCCTCATCTTGGTTGTCTGTTAAAAAAACAGATTCTGATGGCTCCTATCTATCTTCCTGTCTCTAAATGATTTCTAGTTTTTCATTCTGTTGTTTTATCGTTTCCTAACGATAGAGAGTTCATCTCTTCTCATTGGTATAAGCAGTCAAATAATTAGTACAAACAGCTAGAGCAGATGTTTAGTACAGAGCATGTAGAAAAGCAGATACAAAGGGGTTTGTCTTGCAGCAGAATCCAAAAGCAAAGCATAGCTTTTCATAGCTGGACTTCTGAGGCCAGAGTCAAAAAACATCTTTTGGGGAAAGGATGAATTTTTATGCTTCTATGTGTGTAAGCATGTATTTATTTATTTATTTATTGTAGAGTAAAATGTCATCTCATAAAAGCATCAGCTGCAACCAGAGATGCTATTACAGGTTTTGTATTATTAGCATCCAAGAGTGCTGGGGGTGAGGAAAAGGTGCAGAAGCAGCAGGGGACCATTGCCATAAACAGGATTTCACAGAGTCATGGGTCTTTCAGACATCTCCAGCTTACATTACTTCTAAAGTTAGCATTATTTCTCCATTCCAAATAATCAGAAATAAAACATCAGACAGTGAACACTCCCCCAGTGGCTAACTGTGTTGTTTGGGTCTTTTCTTTCCCCCGCTCCCCACCCCCCCCACTACTTTGCAGAAAGAAAAGACACTAAAAGTTCCTTCTGTGAGTTGCCAAGGTGCTCCCAGCCCATTGTGCAGAATCATTGTCAGGTTAAATTAGGGAGTACAGACTCCATGAGTGTAAAAAAATCAATACTTGATGGAAGATTGCTCCCCGGAAAATCTGTTTTGATTCCAGGATTAATTCGCGACCAAAGGCTTCTGCAAAATGACATGCCATTAGTCAGAAAATGAACACATTCTACCCTTGAAATTGGATGGAAATATGTCAGGTGATTGACCTATTCATTCTCTTCGCTCTCTGGGCAGAGAGAGTAGGTGTGGTAGCTGTGAATTAGGCCCGCGAACCAGGTCCATTTTCCAAGCAGTAGAAAAAAAAAGTCCAATGTGAATTGCAAGTATTCTCTAGGCCATTGTTGTAAAGCTATTGCAAATGCATTCCGTCAAGGTAAATGCATTTGTCTGGAAGGCCTGACTCTCTTGTGTTTTCTAAATCTCAGAATAAACCATACTAAAAATCTTAAAATAAAGCAGGGATTTTTTTTTTTTTTCCCTCCGCAAAAAAAGGCTTGCAATATTAATGACAATGTAATTTGTTTGCCATATATAAAGTAACATTTCACCCCTCTCCCTTTGCTCAACAGTTTCTTCCACAAAAACTTTGACAAGACAAACCCAGCGCTGGCAGATCTGTGTTTAGGCCTCTCTGAAGAGTCCCCATGGTGGTCACAGCAGCCGGCCATGAGCTGTGCAAACGGCCTCCAGGCCGGCTTCCTAGAGCTGTGCAGCCACTGTGCTCCTCTGCTTTGCAAGGTGCCAAACTCTAGGACAAAAGGGCATTTTAATCTTTGCATTTATATATTCGGAGCCTGAACTATGTCTGCTAATACTGTTGAAACATGCTGAATATGTGGAATGGAAAGGTCGCGACATGAGATATTTGTATCTATTTATCTAGTGGAATTGCCAAGGTGAAGCTAACCTCTTGGTAGATAGACTTTTCCAGTAGAGAGAGAAGTTACAGGCAACACCATTAGACCTTTTATCTGGAGAGTGGGGAGGCTCTGTGTCACTCACAGTGACCTGATTGGAGTCCACTGAGATGGGAGATGTTGCTCCCAAATATATTAATGAATGCAAAATTGCTATGTAGCCATAGCTCTTCCAGAAAGAAGTCACCATAAGAGTTTTCTTTTTGTAACCTCTCTGAAGAATGTTTCCAGCTGGTACATCATCCTAGGTTTCACAAATGGAAGCAATGAACATTACCAAAACATACGTTGTCACTGACTGATACTCAATACTCAATAGCAGCCTAATCCATCAAAATAGAAAGAACTGATATGTCAGGGCAGTGTTTCTAAAAACTGAACCCTCCTTTGGCTGTAATCTCCCTCCAAAAATGGTTCTAAAATAACTTTGAAGAAAGTTGGGGTTGAAATTCTGCAGTTTTTCTCTTTCATTTTAATTGTGATACAGTATCTGTTGGCTTTCTCACAAAGATCCCACAACAAAGGTTGAACCTACAAAAAGCTGTAAATTTTATGTTTGGCTTTAGTGATTCTTTCATTCAAAATTTAAAAGTAACTTATGGTGTAAAATATAAGTCACTGAAGGTGGTGATCCATGTGTGATGACCCAGGTTGGAGTGTTAGCGTCTTGGTGACTGTTCTTCTGCATGAGGTCCAAGCTATGCTTTTCAACATGACCATCAATATTTATGGGGGAAAAAAACCTGTTTTCTAGCAGTACCACAGGAGTGGATTATGATGGTGATACTAGAACGACCAACAAATCTTTGTTTCTCTGATGACTTCATGGACTAAACATCTTCCAAGAAAACCATTTAGAATTACAACACTGAGTTTAAAATCAGCAGGAGACATTTCTCTCCCCAGATTACCATGATCTTCACTGAACCCACCACAACATTTCTATTATAAATGTACACCAGACTAATATTGTAACCTTCTGGTCAAGCATAGAGGATCCTGTCAGGCATGTTAAATGGAATTAGTAGTTAGTTCTTCTTGGTGGGAACCGTGGAGATGTGAAACCATCAAAACAGAAAAAGAAATTAATGTCCTGTGGAAAAATATTTACATAGATAATATTATAGCATAGGATCGATTGTTTCCCCCAGTGTCCATATCCCAACCACACTAGCAGAGTCGAGTCTTTAATCCAAAAATCAGTGCAGTCACTGCTTCATTTGAAGAAGTAATCACTGTGAATATAATTTGTCTCTTCTCTCCTTTTTGTCATCTAAAAGCAGGTTGTCAACTTTCCTTGTCTGTGGGACATAGTAACCTCATGGAGAGGGAGTCATCCCACGCTAAGACAGGAAGGGCGACCTGTCCTCCAAAGTTCCCTTCCTCTTCTTATTAACTTCAAGAGGGATTTTACAAGATTAACTTAGACTGGATGCCAAAGTGCTAATATTAGATAAAATTAATCCCATTCTTCATGCCCACATCCACGCACCTGCAGAAGAAACAAAAAAATGGGCCATCTCTCTGAAGCACTGAGAAGGGTCCTTAATTCAAGGCAGTGTGCTGTTCTCAGTGGCAAAACTCTCCCGGATTCCCGTGGAAACAGGAGCAATCCATGAAGTGTTTTGAGCCCAGTGGATGTTAGATGCGATGCAGGTTAAAAATGCCTTGGAGGCAATTTGGTTTTGATAGAAAGAGAAGCAACAGGCTTAACCTGCAGTAAAACAGGTTAGATGTTAAGGGGAAAAAAAAGCTTTCTCAGGGCAAGGCAGGTGGACCGCTGTGCCTCAGAGCCTACCTAAGCAATCAGGAATGATTTAAATGCATGTGATTCTGTTTCCAGACAGGAACTTAACGAGTATAATTCTGTAAGAGTTTTGATACACTCTCTCCTTCATTTTTGGGGGCGTTTGGACCAGAGGTGCAAGCTGATAGCCAGCTAGTCTTCATGAGCTATTGAAGCTTATTGTGAATAAAAGACTGCAGGAATGAGGGGCTTTGCCTAAATATTTTCAAGTTCTATTGAATATTTCTCATTGGAAAAACCCTAATTTGAGACTAACAACCTAAGAGTTTTTGTACATGGAGAAAAAAAAAGGACAAAGACTGGCACATGCAGTTCTGTGTGTGTTTGTGTGTGCATGTCCTGTGGTGATGTGTCAGCAGAGCAGCTCCTCCTGTTTTCAATAGCTGTTAGCCAAGCTTTACTCTTAATGGATCTAGAACTTGAGATAAGCTGGGAAATTATTCTGAGAGTGTTGGTGGAGCTTGTTCTTCAAAGAAGAAAAAAAATTGCTCCTGAGAGCATGGAAAAACGCATTCAAATGATGAGTCTAAAATGGTCTTGATTCATTATTTAATTAATACAGCAAATTCTGTAAATAAAGACCTTGACCATGGAGGTTTCCTAGACCTATAACACCAAAGTATGTACTCTAAAGAAATCTGCACTACCTCATTTTCCTGTACACCCTAAATACTGGTAAAGGTTTCTGGCCCATCTTTTGATCATTCCTATACATGGCCACAGCTATATACTCCTCAGTGCAGCCATCAGCTCAAAGAAACACGAGTGCTTCCGCTGTGAACACCTTTTCTTCCTGTTCTCATCCTGATCTCTCATCTCTTCCATAACACAGGAATAACCGTCCCCTAGGAAAATTCCTGTCCGTATCAGAGTTAGGGCAACCACCTACGTTCAGTCCAAAATCCAAAGTCATCTCCACCAGACACTCTGAGCAGCCTCCTCCTCCAGCTATAACCACAGGCTATGTGTCTGCCTCGTGCCTGGTCACCAACGCTCAAGCAGGCTCGACATCTACATTTGAATATGTGACACAACAATCTGGTGGACACTTGGAAGTTTAATTTATCCTTTTTCTTGAATTTCCTGATGAATATGCCAAAAAAAAAAAAAGGGAGGTAAAGCTGGAGCAAGTCTGAAGTCTAGGTATCATTTTATTAACATGCTATTAAAGATGCAGACTTTTCTTTCAAAAGACTGAAAATAAACCTTGAAGCCAAGGATTAGTAGAAAAGCAAAAATCTTCTAAAGCCAGAAAATTGACTGTATGGTACAATCAAGTTTCTTTGTGAAGTTCTAAATGCTTTCTTAGAAAAATCCCTATAAATTAGTGAGTCTACAAGAAAATCTAAAGGAAGGTGAACTTTTGGCATAGCTTCCAATCACAGTTTGCACATATAGTTCATAACAGTTAATGACATTTTTCTTCTCTTCAATTTCACATAAGAAGATAAAAAGGAAAACTGCAAGAATTTGTCTATAGCATGATGATTGTGGTCAATATCTTGCTATTTGTTCCGTCAATGCCATCAAAATATTGTTTAATAATTTAGAAGCAACCATGTAATTTTCTTCCCCAGTAGTAGCAAATTAGGCACTTACTAAATAATTGACAAAAATACTTAATTCTAGGGATGCCTTGAGGAACATACTATTCGCTGACAGTTTTTAAAACTTTTCCTTGCATTAGTGATTGTATTTTTAAATTATTTTCATGCCAATTCTTACAAGTGTAAGAAACTGCACCACTTGATACTTCAACCTTCTTATTTTCAATAACTAACTACCTTCTTTCATAAAATTACAGGGGGAATAATGCAAAGGATTCATGAAAAATTAGATAAATGTGGGAAAGAATTCATACAGGCAGGGATAGACAGTTTCAGATTCCATATTATAATGTATTATGTGCCTATTTCTACAAAGACATTGCAAAAATGAGAATTTCAAGGAGAAATGTCAACAATTTAAAAGACCTACAGATACAGTTTTACAAGCAGCTTGAAAAAGAAAGTTTAAAATAATGCAGCAAACTATACCCTTAAAAATCTCCATAAGAAAAGCACATCTATAGTTTCATGCAGTTGCTTTCTTCAGACAAAGCAGATGAAACACTGATACCAAAATGCATGAAAAACACCTGGAAATGCAAGTTCCACATTCTCACAAAACCTATTGCTTCCTTTGTGAAGCGATGTCTGATGATGAAGTGACAGTTGTATATGTGGGATTCTTCTCTCAGGAATGAAAAATATAACATTTATCTGAATTCAGCTGTGTCCCACCCACGATACTGAGGGCTAACCATCTCCTTTGTCTGAGGATTATTTTGGGTGACTGTGCATTCTTTGCAAACGGAGCCAGGGGAATCGTGTGCTATTGTCTGCTTGTACCAAAGGGGTTTCTAGGAATTTCAGTGAAAAGACTTGTGTCAATGAGCTAGGCAGAGTTGCTCAGCAGTAGAAGGCTCAGCAGTTATGTTGGAAGAATGTTTGATATTTTGCCCTCACTTATTTTTGCAAAAACCTGCAGGAATAGAAACAAAGTAGATCCTATGAGCACTTTACCCAATATCTCTATAATTGAATTGGTGATTTCCTGTAAGTCTACATTTTTTCTTCTCCAGGGAAACAGATGTTTGTGAAATATTTATTACATGGTCTCCAAGAACCTCCAAGGTGAGCAGCTCTGGTACCAGCAGGATCTGCAGTGGAGCACACCAGTGCCATGCACAGGAGGGTTTCCCAAACTTAGGGAACCTCAAGGGGAGCAAAGAACACGGCTGGGAGCTCACAGCTCATGGGACAGCAGTGGACAGGACCCCAGCAGAGCCAAAGGCAACAGTGGCCAAGCCTCCCCTCACAAATAAAAGAAGCCTTTAAGGAGCACTAGTGACCAGAAGCACCATGATCAGGTTGTGGTGTGACAGTTCGTGCAGGAAGGGTGCTGCAGCTCTGCCAACTCAACCACAGAGCAATGGTATCCACCTGGCAGAAAGCCATGTCCTCTCCAAGCTCTGCACCCACCACAACTGATGCAGCTGCCCAGACAGAGCTCTGGTGCCAGGCTTCAGGCTGTACCCAGCTCTTACATTGGTATCGGCCAGCAGCAGTGAACACAGCTGTGGGAGGTGCACCCAGGTACAGGAACTCCTTGCTTAGTGACAGAGCTCTGGAGGAGGTGAGGAGGTTGAGGAGTATCAGGAAGTGGTGAGAGAGAGGTCAATGACTGGAATTGCTCCTTACCTTCCCTGGGACAGGCCCAACAGGCAGGCAGGACACATGACACGGGGCATTCCCCATCCTCTCTCTACCTGGCCAAACACTCAAGGGACAGGGAGCAATGGTGACAAGCTCCTGCCCAGTGCAGCAGACCCAACTCCTCTATGGGGTTTTTGATCACGGATTGGTTCATATGACATGAGATCTGCTGGCAACAGATGGGGTACACCTGTTTCAAAGGAGGAGAAGGATCTTTGCACGGGATTAGCAGTGTCCATCGCTTCCCCCAAGTAACAAGCAATAGGACAAGAGGAAATGGCCTCAAGTTGCACCAGGGGAGTTCTGTTTGGACATTAGGAAAAATTTCTACAGCCAAAAGGGTTGTGAAGCCCTGGCCCAGGCTGCCCAGGGAAGTAGTGGTGTCACCATCCCTAGAGACATTTAAAAGCCATGTAGATGTGGTGCTGAGGGACATGGTTTAGAGGTGGACTTTGCGATGCTGGGTTACCAGACTTGATCTTAAAGGTCTTTTTAAACCTAAATGATTCTGTGATTCTATACCTGAACTATTCATTTGGGGATTATTCATTTTCATTCTCATCATTCCACATCTTCTGTTTAACTTTGTTTTGTACATGCAGAATCATTTTTTGTCGTGGTCAATGAATCTGTTTTACTAGTAGCTGGTTGGTAGATGATAGGTAAATGTTATAAAGACTTCAAGTCTTTAGCTTCAAGCTCAAACACTGCATGATCCTTTATGCAACTTGCTCCCTAAAATTCGGCACCCAAGTGCCTTTGAGGATCTTGACTGTGCACACTAATTATTTGTCCTAGTGATTATTTCTAAGCAATCTCCAAAAACAGCTGGATATCTACTCTGCAGAGACACTAATAGGGAATTCAGATAGTACTTTCTCAGAGGGTGGGAGAGAAAGGAATAGCACAAGAACTCAGTTTGTTCCTGCTCTGTTTCACAGATTTTTTTTTTCCCAGTGTAATGCAGTTGATTTTAATTCTACAGTAATTAAATTACTTTTCTACCCCTGTCACAGAGCTCAGAGTCTTGCCCTGCATCCTGTATGAAACCCATGTAACCTACGAGGCTCCGTTGTTGAAAGCTCAGGTATTTGTATTTCTTCTGTTCATGGCTTTAGCTGTTCTGACCAACTGCCACAAAAGGTGAGTGTTAGCTCTTACTTTTTTTAAAAAAAGAAATTCCCTATGCTTAAAAACATTAGTATCTAAGTGGTACAAATTACAAGCCTTGCCATTCACACCTTCCTGGGGTAATGAAGTGGAACAGGGGTAAGTTGCCATCTGCTGCTGTTTGGCTGTAGCCAGTTTTCTGCAAGACTACGTTAACTGGTCAGCAGCACATCTGTTTTTCCTGTGATCTGTGATGCCTGTAATTGCCCACTGCAAAAATATAAAAGCATTATTTTTAAATGAAAATTGAGAATTTGCAGCAGATTGTTGGAGGCAGTGAGAGCCGGCAGGGCGTCTCTGAGACCGCAATTTCCAGAGCTTTCTTACATTCTACCTCTGGCTGGTATCTTGAAGGAACTGAGCATCCAGGTTTCAATAAGACATTGCGGTCTCTGCCTTGTAGGCTGGAGAGAAAATTTGTGGTGATTCTATGGGTTTGCATGGATAGAACAGAGTCAGTATTTCTTATGTTTGTGTTTTCCAAATAGGCTAATTGAAGTGCTAACATTTGTCAAAGCTGGGTTCAGCTTTAGCAGATCGCTAATAGCAACTCATTATCATAGAACACTTTCAGAAAGTAGTCAGATTATTACTAAGATTTAGAAATCTAAGCAGAGTCAGAAGTTTTTTTTTTTTGTCTGCTCTTAATGCTTTTTTTAACAAAAGGTTCTACCTTATTAATAGGGCATGTTTTCATGTAAGGGCTCAAAAGCCATTGTTGTTGCAGATCTGTCAAAAATCCTGTGGTTATAACACGGAATCCAATTGGATTTGGATTTGTGTTTGGGGGGAATGTTTGCTTGCCTTTGTTTGTCTTGCCAATATGACAAAGAAGATATAAAAAAATTTTAAAAAGATATAAAAATGAGAGTTTTTAAGTAGAGAATTTGGAGGGTTTTATGAGGTCCTCCTGGAGAGCAGGTATTACTTGCCACTCTTACAGAGTTTTTGTTCCAAAGATAAGAAATGAGCTTTCTTTTTAAAGACAAAATATATTTCCAAGGATCTCAGGAAATGGCCTGATCTGAGCAGCTAAAGCTAAATCCATGAGAAAATTCATTGACATCAACACCACTTTGCCCATGTCATCTACATATGTTATGCATCCACCTTTAGCAGCAAAAGAGCTGGACAAAAGCTGAGAATGAATGATTCCGGTCGACTATGTTCTTAAAGAAAATATCTTGCAATAAATAAAATATGTGGTCTTAGTCACTGCAAAAAGTTTCTGCTATATTATACAGCTGTCTGCTCTCAGACAAAGATATAGGCAATATTTGTCTTATTCGCTATAACAACTGAGAACCAAGTAAGTTTAAAACCAGAAATAACTATAACTATTCCCTTAGATGTGTTTCTTGTAGGAGAGAAACATGGGTAGCCTATAGATTTGACTTTTATGTGTATGCATGAAAATCGCTAAGGGAAGTTAAACTGAAGAGATTAAACCATAGTCATTTTTCTGTCTGCATTAGAGCAGTTTGCACAGGACAGGTCCAGCTGAGGTGTAAATTTCATCTCTCATCACTGGTGGGAAGCAGTGGATCTGCAAAAAGGTTTTGCTCGAGACACTGCGTTGAATAAGGAGGTAAAGCATGTGCTAAATAACAATTGTCTCAGTCACATAAATCATTTAAGAAAGTAGGAAAACCCTTTAAAAGGCTTTGAATGAAAAAAGGCAGTGAAAAGACAATTTTTTTAAATAGGTTTCTTTTAGCTTTTAAGAACAATAGCATAACTTTGAAGAAGGTCATCTGGTTCAGCCACCCAACGCACCCTCAAAGCAGGGACAGCTTCAAACTTTAAGAAGCAAAGTATACATCTGGTTGGCGAAATTTTTAAAAGTGCACACATTTGGGGGAATCATTTTTGTCTCTAATTTATAATTACACTGTCTTGTACTCTCTTTGTCTCCATTCTCCTAACCTCTGTAGTAAAAAGAAAAGAAAGTAGAAAAGGAAAATCTAAGGCTGTTCTCATTACGGTAACTGTGAAATGACACTTTTATGATTCTCAGACGTCTTTTCTAAATCATAACCATGTCTAGTTGTGTTTGTTTTTCTCTGACTTTCTCTATCACAAGGTTTCCTGGATAACGGAGCTAGTGGTGGTTTCAGCTGCGTGTCGAGTTATATTGTGTATATTATCACTCCTTGTTTCTCTCGCCACATTCACTCTCTCAACCCCCACAGAATGAAGATAAACAAGTTAGAAAAATTAAGTCTCTAACCTTTGGGGAATATAAGCATGCAGCCTGTTAATTGCAGTGAAGTTATTTCAGAATAGAAGGTTGGAAGCTCTCAGAAGTTCTCCTTGTGAATAGATACAGGGAGAAATGAGACCAGTGGCAAAGACTTCAGAGACATTTGTGACAGAGAAGAGGGACGCAGCAGACAGTGAGGGAGACCTTACAAGTATGGTGGAAAGAGCCAGAGGAAAATCAGGAGAGGCCAGAAAGGAAACAAATGATGAAAGGGGAAAGACCAGTAGTGCCATAAGAAGCCAGGAGATTAAAGAGGAAAATATAGACAAGACGTCCTCATATTTGCCCAGGAGGAAGACTTGAATGATCTTTTACCAAGAGCAAACTCTTATCAAGTGCTGGGTTCACAATTAAAACCTAGATCAGATGGAAAGCAGGAAAAGTATCAAGAATTGATTGGCTGAAGAGGAAGGGTTGTGTGAACAAGGCTCACAAAAGCATTGTATACACTTAAAAAGGTAAAAACATGCATTTGTGAGATAGTTGCTAGCCCAGACTTGCCAGCTGCCTTATTTCCCAGCTCTAGCTTCTATGGCTTGGTGGAAGTATAGCTAGCAGGACTTGGATTGGATAGGAACCACGAGTTAAGGCAGACGCTGAGTGCCAAGGGAACAAAAAACTTCTGAGGATTATTTAGAGCATGTTTGTATAACATACAATGTATCATATACTTAGCAAATCAGCTTGCATGAAAACCACAGCTGAATTTGTGTTTGGCCATGAAAAGGAGAAATAGCACACCTAATTTCTGAGCTGATGCTGGTAGCTTTAGAAGCCATACAGAACAGATCATCGCGTTACAAGAGAAATCTTTGCCCCCCACCCACCGATGCTCCTTGTTCCAGTAATCATTTGCAGTGAAATTCCAGGGAGAACAACTAAGAGAGTCACAGCAGTGTACCTGCATTATAACAGGAGGGGACTGTGATTACCAGAGGAGAATTTAAACAACTCAGGATTAAGTGATGCCCTGGCTGTTCTAGTCCACACAAAGACCTCAATGGACTTCGGCAATTCTGGTTTCAAAACCACCCACTGCCCATGGAATTTTTGCAGTTCTCTGTGTAGAATAATGCACTATTGGCTCACGAAAATAAAAGGAAAACGACTGGTACTGTCCCAATTAGAGGGTATCACTGTCAGTTTTGCCATCCACTGATATCCGGTACAACAAGAACATCTACATGACCTCAGCTGAACTCTCATACTGTCTGTCGGGGCAGAAAAAAGCAGCAATAAGCAATAAGCAACACACTAGCTAACATCAGGTAGGGTTTGTTCTGCCTAGGCTTTGGAGTACTGGAAGGTGGCACCTGTTCAATCGATACTTGCTCTTTGCAGAATCTGTTGGTGGGGAAAGTTGCAAGGTTCATTTTCATAGAGGTAATATGTAGGGTAGGAGGGTCTATGCTTCCTACTCTCAGTGCTCTGCTATCTATAGTTAAAGTTGCGGCTTTAAATATGTGGCTGTCACCGCATATAAATGGATATCTCCACCTCTTCTCATGAATGTAAACATAGGCTACCTCAGTAGGCTACGACTAAAAATTCCCTTTTTCACCCCTCACAAGAGAAGACCTCATTGGAATAGAAGATGAGTAGACCCATGAACCTAGGACATGAACCTAGGTATTAATAAGGAACATTCTTAGTACACTTCCCACAAGATGTGGTGATTTTTTTGTGAAAAACAGAATAATAAATCTGTATTGCAGATAGCCTTTTGAACTAAAAACACTATCACTGCTAATGTGAGGTAAAATTGTCATATTTATACTCTTGGCTGATTCTATACTTCAACTTTATGCTTGAGTTCTTGAGTGTGTATTCAAGGAAAGATCATGACCTAATGCTGATCGATACATATAAAAATTGATTCACGTCTAATGTAACTCTAGTGCAGTTGATGGGCTGCGTCCATTTGTGGTGTAACTACAATGACATCAGTACCGATATTTCCAGGATAAGTCTTGCCTTGTTTCGGTACAAAGTGTGGGAAACTGTAGAAGAGTGTTATTAGAAGAATTCCTTGCATATCAGTGTTTCCTGGTCACATCAAAGGAGGAAGCACTTTCACTTTTTAATTTCTTTAGACAATCAAGTTCAGCTACCGTGTTAATGTTTTAAAAGTCAAACCTGGAGGGTGAAGAGGTTTAAGGACAGCGTGCAGAAGTTTCAATTTGTCATAGATAGAGCAGAGCTGTTTGAAAATGCATTAATAAAGCATTGTGGGCAGAACAATGGCAATCAGAGGTAGAATTCAGAGCAGTAAAGCAATACGAGCATACCCTTATTTTCCTTTTAAATTTTATATTGAAATGAATGCACAGCAAAATATGTAAATTCTTGTCATGTCTAACAAGATATACAGCTGTGTCATGCAAATTTTCCTGCCAATTTCTTATCATGAGTAAGGCAGAGCTGGATTTCTGATTGCTCATTTGGTAGCCATTAAAGGCCTTGACAGATTCCAGTTCTGTTAGTACAAAGAAAACTGACAAAGAAAACAAAAGCCAACCAATCCTTGGCCATGCCTGATAATTTCTCCATACATGTAAGACTTTCCAGCTCAATGGCTTTACAGTTTCTACCACGACAAGAGAAAAGGCATGCTGTCTGTATCCTGGCAAATTCTCCCTCCCCAGTAGCCTATCAAGAGCTACTGAAAGATCATGAAGCATTTCTGTATTGAACTAGGAATGAAACATGTACATAGAGGTGCCATGGCTTTCCAACTTCCTCCATCTTTCTGTTTGGTTGTCAGATGAAAGAGGATTTGAAAACATGCCCATTTAAACCCTTAAAAAATATATTTACTACTATTACTTAACTGTTTGAGATTTCCTGGCATTTCTTGCCACAATTGAACATTGTCATTCCTTAAGCAAAATGGAGGTTAACGAAAACCATCCTGGAGCTGGTCCCTATCCATTTCTCTACCCTTTCTCCTCTACTGTTTCTGTTAATAAAATTACATGATAGCAATACACATCTTAAACGTACTTTGGTACATGATGACAATGGAGACCTCTTCTCTGATTAGCAAGCTGGGTTGGGAGTGCACTCACGTGGCTGCTCTGTGCTGAAACTCACAATCTGATCTTGCAGGATCTATTTCTCAGCTGCTGCTGAATTCATTTTTCCAACCCCTTATTAGGGCTCTGTGTGCACCTTGCAGATTAGAGGAAATTCTCCCTCCATAATTCATCATTTCAAGGAATCTTTGTACCTTCTTATTTATCTGTCAGAGCTATATAAGTGATACCTTCAGCTTTATTGTGATCTCCATGTATATCTCTTCCAGGTATGTTACTTCCACCATACAGGATTTAAGTTTTCTTTAGTTCAGTTCTGGTTTCTTCCACAGTTGCTCTGTGCCTCCAGCCATGTTCAGCTGGTGTTTTTTCCCAGATCAAAACGTCATTCCATTAAACCTTCATGCCCTCCATCCCATCAAAATATTGATGAATTTCCCCATAAAATACCCTGGGAGCTGAATACACGCCAGTTCCACTTGCTGTTTTTGCTGGACTGAAACTTTGAGCTCTGCATGACTTTCTGCCTCAGGTGGCTCATGGTGGTTTGGATTTTCATATGTCTTCAAGTTCAGAGCACTGACCATCCTCCATAGTATTACTGTGGACTGGTCGATTTTCTTTGCCTGGTGAACTCAAAATGTTTCATGAGGGGTTAATTCTGATTTTTTCTGCAGTAGCCCCCAGAATTTTTTGATTCTGCTCACAGACTCTTCTCCTGCTGGGAACATATCTAGCCCTTAAAAATTGCTCTTCAGCCTCACTTCTGTCACAGACTGTTCTCTGGTTTCACCTGCAGTTTCTATTTTTCACTGCAGCAGTTGTGTGGTGCCATACTCCTTAGAAAAGTCATAGCATTACTTCCCTTTTGTCTGAGTTACACAGGAATTATTAGGCACATAAAGCACTTTTAAGACAGCTATTCTAGAAATAGGGCAACATTCTAACTGATTTCCTCTGTTGCTGGCATCCTAATACAGACGCTTGTGGACACAGCGTGACATGCTATTTAAAACTTCCTGTGAGTTTTCCAAATCTCCAGAGAGTTTTGGCTCCGATGGAGCTTTCAGTTGCTCCATTCTTTCGCTCTGGCTCTTTTCTTGTTCCATTTTACAAAGACCAGAAGGTGATCAGCAGTCATTCAGAGCTCACCATTCCCACTAGAGTTCTGCTTTATTTGATTGTTTTTGCCAGCTGCTTTGTGCGCAGTCAGAGGGAGCAAAGCAACAAGGACTCTTGCCATATGCTAGGAAGGAACGCACAACTGTTGGCGTGAAGGAAGAGGTGACAAAAGTCACTGGGGGCTCTGAAAGGAAGCAAGTAGAGAATGGCAGCACCCAGTGGGTGATGGAGAGTGTAGGTGATGAGCCCCTGGCTCTGACACGTGCCCTCAAATCAGCAAAGCATGCAGCCCTCTGTGCTTGCTGTTTCATGTGCATCAGCTCATTTCTTAGCTGGAGAACACATGCCTTGCAGCTCATGCTCTTGTCAATCACACAGAGCTGCTACCATCAGGGCCCTGTGGGCTCTAATAGCCCTGACCAGCCCCACCTGGAGCCTCCCCACACTCTCTGCCCATTGGCCCAGGAGCCCTATTTCAGCTCAGCCCAGCACACCTGCTTCTTGTTCAGATCGAGTTGTAGGAGCGCCTGTCTCTACTCTTGTGTCTGGCCCTATCTCCTGGATGGTGCTGGGATGTCTGTTGTAGGTAGCTGCTTTCCAGCCCTGCCTCCTGGAATGGACGTGGGGCCCACAGTGCAGCTTGTTTCTGTCTCTGGCCAGACCCTGGCCATGGCTTATTTACTCACCACGTCAGAGGCCGCTGATGGACCGCGTTTCAAACCTCCAGCTCTGCTCACCCAGCTTGGGCACTGTGCAATGGCACCTTGTCAGTGAGGGGCTGGCCGGCTCTGGGGTCATCTGTGGCTCCTGGCTTGACCTTCGTCATGGTGTAGCCCTGCTCATTCTGCTCTCTGACAGCTACAACCTCTCCTCTCCCTGCAGAGAGGAGCAACGTTCCACCACAGCCGCTCCTGATGAAAGACATAAGTTATACAGGTAAGTGAATGCAAGGAGTTTGACCTCTTGTCATGTGACTTTTACTTATCCTGTATCTATGCAGGGGACATAAAATACAAATTCTCCTTTGTGCTTTTTCAACAAAAAAATACTTGCCACGCCACGTGACCCAGACTCAGATTGGCTGGTGTGTACTTGCCCACCCTTGTATCAGAGGGGACTATGGCTCAAGCATGTTCAGCTCAAGCACTTCCCAGCTGACATGTGTTGAGCTGAGATATAACAAGATTAAAACTAGCTGAGGGTATAGCTGAGGGAATTGGGAAGGCAGAAGAAGTTCTGTGACAACTTTCTCAAATGCAAAACTTAAGTTTGAAGTCTCTAGGGAAGACTGTCAAATCTCACTCCACAAGCACAGAAAGGAAGAGAAGCAAAGCAAGCCGCTGTCCTTAATGTAACAGCATCTGGAGAAGCCAGGCTAACAACTGAGAGTAGCTGAGAGGAAAGGCACATAATATGCAACAGGTTTTCCTAGAAGTACTGCGGAATGATGTTGCAGCATACAGGCTTCACATATAAAAGAGTCCTAAATGAGGTTCCTGCTGGGATAGGCGTTTGCCCAGCAGGAAGAAGTCACAAGCAGTTAAACAGCCATGCAAGAGAGGAAGAAAATCATACTTCTCATTTCAAATATTACACCTGAGCATCCAGATACAGAGCTACCAGAAATAACAGCACCCCTAGTAGCAGCGACACCCTGCATTTAAACATATACTTTTCTGCTAATAGGGGTTAACAAGTAAGTTTTCTCTGGTATGTAATTAAAGGCAGTCAGCCAGACAGGCTGCTAGTCCAGTTAAGATATTTTACATGAGGTTTACTCCAAAGCCACGTGAAACGCTTCAATAAATACCAAATTCATTGCCAATTCATAAATATTTTCTAGTTTTTCTAATGTCTGACTGTATTTGACTGATTACCTATAATGTCGTTGCATCAAAATAGGACACAGGAATGTCCACCTGGTGAGAAAACCTGTTAGTATTTCCCTAAAGCTTTTGTTGATTCAGCCTCTCTTCATAAGGTTTCCTGTTGTGAGGAAAGTGATATTGATAGTTTTTATTTGTGAGGCTTCCCTTTGTGTTTGTTCTCCAGTTGAAGAGTATGTGAAATACAAACTTTTCTGTTTCTTCTCTAAATTCTTATCTGGAAGAAACTTTTAAATCTAAGTTTCTAAAACAGATATTTAAATTTCTGTCAGTGATTTTTTTTTTTTTTTAACAACAGAATTACAAACAGTTCTGTCAGCAAAAACAGTGAAAGGGCTACTATACTTCTATCTGTGTTGAAAAAGTAAAAAAAAAAAAAAAAGACACAAAAAAGCACAACACCATCAAAACAGCTACAAAAACACCTTGTTAATTACTTTTCCTGAAGTTCCTGGATATCAAAATAACTGTCATATATTAACACTGGCTCTCTCTTTTCTAATTCTGCCTCTATGGGGAAACAAATGGAAGTTAAAGCAGTATAACTGTTGTCCTAAGTGAATACATGACTATTTCAGATTTATTAAACTTAAACCCAAGCTTTCATGCTTTTCCTTGTCACTTCCTATGTCGAGTTTGCTATAGGATCTTTTGGGTACTAATAACAAAACAGGAAAACTAAATTTCTATATTATAAGTTACTACGAAATGGCAGTAGCAGACTGGGTGGTTTTTCTCCTGCCTTTCTTACATTTGTAAAGATTCTTACCCTAATGCTCTGGATGTAGATACAACAATTTTGGTATATAAAGCTATTTTTATGCATGTCTATATGGCATTCGATCTTTGAGAGCAGTTACTGAATCTGCATTTCTTCTTACTGAGGTTTTTCTACATTGTAGTCCGCAGAAACGATCTGAGCTAAAGGCAAAAAACCCTTCAAGTGTAGCACAGCATGATTGCACCCCATGTAAAAGTTGAGCGCTACCTTCATTCCATGGAAATTTGGTGAGGAGCTTGATGTGGGCTCCTCTGAGGAGCTAGTTAAAACTTGTTTGCTTTTTAATGTTGTGGCAGAAGTTAAAAGGGCAAGCTTTTCCCTTCTTTGGTGAAACTGAGTGAAGTGAAAAACTACATTTTGTATTACACCGGGGATCAGGTGCCTGAAGAGAGAGCAAATAAGCACTGTGCTAATAGTGGTGAAACTGATTTATTTATTTTTATGATGGATTTGTTATTCTCCTATCTACCATGGGTATAAACAGAAAGAGAATGTAAGAGTTAGGGCAGGGGATGTGGAAGTCAAAATTCCCATTTATTTTCCACTCAAGTTCAAGGAAAGAATTCTCAACTTCTTGTCTACTACTTTAACTTTCCTAAATAGAGTTCAGTTATTTGTTTGGTCTTTTCAGGTGAAATTTGCCTTGAGACTGAGGCTTCTACCAGCCCTAGAATATCTCCCAGGTGAAGTTTTAATATAGGCCCAAAAGCAGGGAACAAAGGCGCCTTCTCTGAACTGGGCTGAGCCTGTTACCACATTTTGTCCATTTTTAAGCAGCCACATAAATTGCTGGTATAAAACAGCGTAATATTTATTTTTGTTTGAGTGCAATCGTCTTAGTCATGGTATCTGCATAATCTCTAATTACAGACTTCTCTTACACAGAGGAAAAAGCTCAGCATGTTCTACTTGCTCTGTGACAGTTGTAGAGTTGGAGTCAGGAGAGCTTAACCCCAGGTCTTACAGCTCCATCTGCTGTTCACTGCTGTGGTTGTCTTTCATTTTAAATCTGTACAGGAACTAGAAATATGTTTAAAATATATGTAAATTTGAGGAAAAAAAAAAAAGTAAAATCTGTTTATGGCGGGGGAAGTCCATACTCAAGAACTGTGTGAACAGGAGCCTGAATTATTGAGAGGCTGGCGTGCAGAAAGGATGGCACTTGTGATAACCCAGGGTTTTGTTCCCCAAGCCAGCCTTCCAGCTGTAGCTTTGGGAAGAACGAAGTGCTCTGCAAACAGAAATTCTTCTCCCCCGAGGTGAAGGAACCATAGCACCTACTCAGCTCTTGCAAGGTAAGGCTCAGTCTGGGATCTCTCTCCACAAAGAGGTAGTCAGTGTGACAAGCGCTAACCTAAGTAAAAGTCTTGAGGTGGGTTCTACTTGCTGTCCTTGCTTGACTGTCCTCATGACCTAGACCAAAATCTTTGTTTCTCTTTGTCTTAATTCCCTACTTTCTAAAGCAAAAACTAGGCAGTGTCCCATGGATGTCACACTGGGCTAGGTCTTGGAAGATCTGCAGTTCCTGCTCTGTCATTCACCAGCTGGTGAATTTTGGGCACTGTCTCGTTCCCTACCTATAAGATGCAACCAGCATTTCTTAGTTTAAGAGTAATGCAGCTATGTATTGATCCTTTGTGAACTCTCTGGAAGATATGAGAATATATGTCAAAGACTGAGATGCGCAGGCAGCCAGGTTCTGAAGAAATCTACCTGCATTTGAGAGAAGAATCTATACAGCTGGACACGTTTCAGCTTTGTCACTGTAAAGGGCCCTCCCTATACCCATGGTTCATGAAAGGCCTCAGATCCCATTACATCCAGTGGCAGACAAGGACAATAAACCTACAAGATGGGTGAGAAAGATCTGACCTAACAAAGACAGTTGTATGTCACTATAGAGACTCTGTGAAAAATGTTAAATGCAATGGTTCTTATAATGTAATTAATTCGTGTATGCACTTCAGTGAATTTTCTGTTTTTAAAAGATAAATGCAGGATAGATTTAGATGTCATTTTTCTGCTTACAAGTGCTTTCTTTGCACCATGCTATATGAATAGTTCTGTTTCATTAGCTTTCATTTCTTCAAAGCATGTCCTCAATGAGATCTTCCCCTTAGTATCCCCTGCTCAGTGTTTTATATGAAGAAAATAAGAGTCTTTGCATTTTATACTGCTGTTATGCCACTAGTAGTTAAACAACAAAATGAAATATTCTTGCTGGATCCTGCAAGTTAGCATCAAAAAAACCTTAATTCCAGTGATGGAATCAAGCATCTCAGTCATCTTGGCAATCCTCTATTTCTGAAGCAGTGTTCTGCTTCCCTAAACACTGCGGAAATCAAATAAGACTTTGTTTAGTCATGGTTCCTATAGTCAATGGAAATTCCCCTGAAAATCTTCCTCACATTGTTTTTTCTTAGGCCAGCTTGCCAGATCCTACTGCCGGGTTGTTTTTGCTGACCTCTTAACTTCTCACCTTAATACTGCAGTTGCAACCACCCCAATAGTTACGCAAATCTTTTCTTGGGTCTCTAAGTCTTCTACAGTACACTTGCATTGTCAAGTAGCTTAGCCATGACATTGTCCCAAGTCCCTGTTTCTTTACTATCGTTAGTGCACTTGCCTTATGCTGTTACAACACAGTGCTGTCATTACTTCAGATATTTTGAAGGGGTGGAGAAAAAAAACACCCACCCTTTTTTTCCTTAATTATGGCTGCTATATTGGGCCTCAGGTCAAAGACTATGTACTGTGGTCATTCTGCTGTGAAAAGGGACCAGCCCCTTGAGCAGTGTGGATTCAGGCCACTCTTCTCTGCACGGTTGATGGGCCAGGAATAGTCCCCTTAGGCCAATGCCCTGGGCAATGTAGAGCTGCAGAGCTGCAGGCCCCTCTAGGCTACACAGATGAGCCCCATTTAGATCCTTCGGGGTGGTGGAACTCCCATTTTGGTAACCTGCAACCAGAGGGCAGCCATTGCCTCAATATTAATCCAAGTCTGCTTTAGTGAGATTTAACCTGAACCATAAAAGCACACTTCATTTCTTGCAGTTTCACAGGCTCCTCAGCATTTGTGCATGTGCCTAATACTATTTCATAAGTCATTAGGATGATTTTTGCTTCATAAAGGACAGCAGAATACTTTTGATTCTCTCTTTCTAAGAGCACGAGAGGCATGATTCTCCTCCGCCACTGGAAATAATTCTGTACAGAGAATCACTCCTCAGTCATTTCCCCCCTCTTAATACAGCACTTGTCATTATACAACTCGGCACCTGATCCCCAGCAGCACAGGACGCAATTTCGTATTCCACACAGCTCTCTTCCGCTCTGCAAGTATGTATGCGGCACACATGATGCTTTCACATCGGGAATCTTCTCTCCTTTCAGCAGCAATTGGTCCAGCCAAATTCCCAGATCTGAACAACACACGGTACTCCTTTTCTCTTCATGAATTTCACTTAGTGTGTTGTTGCTTGGAACTCGAATAAACCAGTAAGAAAAACAGAGCCCTACACCACCATACTTAAAATACATGTGTCCTTTTGCACCTAAAGCAAGAGAACTTTATTAGGCAGCTGTCAGATATAGACAGACAGATTCAGGAGATTACAGCCACATAGGTCAGCGGGAGAGAGCAGCAGTAATAAAGAAGACAGATGATCTGCAGTACTCCTGATTGTTGCTGCTATACCAACAAAGATGCAAGTGCTTCTGCCACATCTGGAGAGGATAATACCTTTGTCCTGGAGGTATTAACTGAACGTGGAGTTACACCGCCCGAGACAACACACTGTGGAGTGTAGGTAGGGACAAATGTGCCCCCTGAAGTCCCTCTCCTCTGTGGTGCAGCGGGGACGGTTTTGCTGCTATAACCCTATATGTGAAAAAAGTGTTAGAGCAAACATTATGCAGTCACTTACTGCTAAGATCAACCCTTTTCATGCTCAGTTAGAACATTGTTGCTATCCCAAGAGTTCTGAGAGACACAATACAATCAAAGCCCATTGCAGGAAACTTCTCCTTTAATAATGATCTTCTTTCCTTTTTTCTGCTTTCCTAACATGAGAGAAATGACATTTTTCCTTAATAAGAAGGACTGGAAGGACTGAACCAAAACAGTCCCCAGCACCATAGCCTGCTGCTGTTTCAGTGGAAGCTTTGTCTCATTGACAGTTGCTGTCACTAGCATCAATAATTTAAAGCCACAGACACTGTGAAGTTGTAAATAATTTAAAAAATATAATTCATGTCCGTTCTTATTGCTGCAGTTCAGTCAGGATCCAAACTTTTTTATGCTTGTGTTTATACTGAGGAGTGCACACAATAGCCAGCCTGCAGCAGTTCCTTCAAAACAGCTCTTATTATTTTTATTTAGTTAACATTTCAACATTAAGTTCTTGAGAGCAGAGGCTCTGGCATACTGTAGCACATTGGAACAGCAGGTTCTGAAATCCTTTCTGTTAAAAGGTTCCCTAGAAGAATAGGAGTATCGTGAAGTCATGGAAAACCCTTAAATAAATAATAATTTGACAAAAAAACAGAGGTCTCGCTGCTTGCCAGAATGTTATACAAAAATAAATCGAGTCAAAGTATGATTGAGATGTGCTGCACTTAACAATTCTTCCTCCAAGAAACATTAAAACCACCACCACAAAAAAAAAAAAGTACAGAAAACACACACACAAAAAAGAAGCTCACAACCCAAAAGAACAGTCCTCGTTCTAAAGTTACCTGGGACTTAAAAGAGCTCTACAGAATTTTTTCCTTCTTCATAGAATAAGAAATGCAGCTGAGTGCAAAGAAACCTTGTAAAGTTTTCCTTAAGGAGAACTTTCTGACAAGGACCCTTTCCAATAACTTCAGGTTTCTTTCCTGATGTGAAGGATTCATAAATCAGATGCTAATTAGTTATTTGAGTCTAAAAGCTCTGGGGCTGGGTAAGTCTCCCAGGGGACAGGTGCCTTTGAACGACAGACACTTCAGTATTATTGAGGTATATTGAGGGATTACTTCTTGTTTTGCAAAAGGAAACATCAGGAATCCGTGCCTTTGCTGCTCATAAGAATATTCCTGTCACCAATGTAATTTATGTGCATTAATATTTTTTGCCTATATAGGTGAGGTTGCTCTACTGAGTAAGGGTGTCAAACTTAGTTACTGATGTGCTGTTTTCTCAGATGAAGATCATGAAAGTCTTCTGATATGGGCCCCATGTAGGGTTTGGGAAAGGTTTATCTTGTTTACTCTTTTGCTTATTGGTTTCCTTTCCTTTATAAAAGGACGAAAAAGTTGTGAATATTTCTAAACATTGATACTGTTGCTTTAATAAGTTATCCTGTGGGGGGAAAAACCTTGTCTCTAGCAGGAAGTCTTTGTTGCATCTCTTCTCAGTGGAAACAGTAAGTTTCAGAGCATGTATAAGAAAAAAGTGGCTTGTGTGTTGACTAGCTGTAAAAAGGGAAAACTAAGATAGTTGCAAGAGGAGAAGAAATCCCTAGATACAAAAAGGAAGAAAAAAAAATATTCAAGGTTTCTAAAGAAGACTCAGTCTTTATTTTCTATGTACTTTTTCCAAATTGTTCTCATGCTGCTTTTTCTCCCAGCAGCCTATGCAGAAAGTGTTCCCTTTTCACAAAGAACACCTCAGTCCTAAAGAAGCGTTGCCCTAGACTCTACCTAGCGGGATCAGATCAGATGATGTTTTGGGTGCTTTTTTTATTCATCTGGACATAATTTTCTGGTTTTGTTCATTTTTTTAAAACAATCCATGTTCTTGGTTGCTGTTACTGCAATTTAAGCTATTGTGTGCCCTATTCTACACTGTTGTAACCCACATAGAATTCAGCTATACTTTTAGGTACAGAAATGTCCACAAGATTCACATCATCCAACCTTCCAGCTTATTTTTTTTAATGCATTTAGATTTCCCTGAACTAATTGGAGATCTTCCCCATTGTTTCATTTTAAGAGATCAGGCTTTTTTGTTTGGTTTATGTGAGCAAATGAAGGTTTACTTCTGAGCTAATAGTCTGGAGCACCTTTAGCAATGGAGGACGAATGGACACTTCTAGGCAACAGTTATCTGTGTCAAAAATCATGCCTTTTAATTGTCTGTTCCCACCCAGTATCTATAAGGGAAGCCAAAGATTACTTCTTCAGATGTGTAAATATCTATATAGAAGAAACAAAGTTGTGTGAAGTGAGTCATATTGTGTCCCTGCCATTCTGAAAGACATTGAGATCTTCCAAGGGATAGACCAAAAACCATGCCTTAGACGCAACCACTAAGGCTAAGCAGAGCACAGTACGATTCCTAGTGTCCCTCACACTTCTCATTTAGCCAGAGCAAAACTTTGCATAACAAAGTCAAACACACTTCCAGAGCAGACGGACAGGCAGGACCTCTTCATTCAGCCAGTGCTAGTCCAAGTAGTATGGAAAATAAAACTCTCTACAAATCTCAGACTTCTATATATCAGAATGATTAGCCAGCTTTGTGGATTCACCCAGAACTGACCCCAGATCTTCAAAATTTAACATGCTTTTCATTGGAAATCGTGGGTAGTGTCCTCATGTCTTGTCCTTTTAGAATTAAAGAGCTGATTCTGAGCATCCTTTACTCCCTTTGTCTTCAACAGCAATTCAAGCACGGTGCCAGCTGCAAGACACACAGTAAGTTTCAGGCACCACTTTCTTACCAGACTACCCACCAACAGATTGCAGTAAGAGGCCACAAGGCACCCCCTTTTCCCTCCCTGCAACAGCCCCAGTTTCTTGTAATAGCACATAATGTCTGGCAGACATATGCCAGTGTCTGAGAGGGGGGTGTCCTGGAAACCAGGCAAAACCACCAACAGCACCTCCTAGCACATGACTCTGTGTGTTACAGCTAACTAAGGGTTAACAGTCTTGGATGGTGAAGTGTTTCACTGTGTAATGTGATCAGCAATAAGATTATTATAGAGCATGAACTTCAAAGCTGTATTTAGAATACTTTAAGAAGGTTTTAAAATACTTGGATCAGAATGGAAATATCCAGGCATTGAAACTGGATTTGAAAAACTACTGTCAACATCCATTAGTGCTTCCAAATGCAGCCTTTAGCTCCTTATAGCTATGGAAATGCTAAATCCTTTTTTGTGTGTAGGAGGGGTAAATAATAATGTTGAGCTAAAAAAGCCATACACCTCCAAGAACAACTGGATGGGATCTCTAGTTGCATCTGAAAATTCTTGCACAAATTTGTATCGTTATCTGGAAATACATTAGTAAATTAATATATAGATCCATATGTCACAGAAATGTCAAGGTCTAGGGTCCTCAGTATCTATTTGATGGGCCCTTCTCAGAATTTCTAAAGCCTGGTTTCATGCTGCAATAATTAGAAATCTTTAAGTTAGATCTTTCTATAAATGAATGTCTACAGCAAGAAGCACAGAAATCTTTTACTGAGTTATCTAGTAAACCAGAAGAGGGGTTCATGGTTCTAACCAAGGATTTTATTTTTACCACCTTGGGTCCTATGTCAGATATCTTTCAAATGACATCTAAGAATTGTTTACCATTTCTCCTCATCTTTAAGGAGAAAAAAAGACTCAAGACAGAAAGTTACCAATTGTAATTAATCACATGGCGAAATCTTCTTTAAATTATTATCCTTCTTGCATTGCACATTCATGCATAGGATATAGAACTTTTATCTGGGTCCCATTTTTCAGGTAGTTATTAAAAGGAAAGTTTTAAACTGACATTCCCAAAACAGTTCCTAAGTCTTCACTCTTACATGTTTTACAAATGTCCAAGGCTCCTCTGTCCTTGATGAACTAGAATTCCAGCTGAAACTTCCACTGGAGGAGATTATGGTCTTTCTGTAAATTACACTAGCTGAGCACTGGCCAAGCAGGGTAGCTGTTGTACTGTGTTGACAAAGTTGTTTGCACAGCAATGGTAGATTAAATAATTCATGTAAGCAGCCTATTAATGTGTTATCAGATCCTATTATATCTTATCATTAAGGAGAAACTGGCCTAGTTCTACCCCATGTGACTTTATTTACCTTGGATGTAATGTTAGAAGTTTATTGTTAGCTTTCACTGCAGCTCAAGAGAACTTGACATCTTGGGTAGAGCAGCGTTCTCCTGGCGATGCTTGAACATTGCATCAATTATACAGTGAGACAAGGTTTTCAATTCAGGTGTTCAGGAAAGGGCTTGAAGTTAGCCTGGGTAAATCTAAGCTTTGGTGTCCTTAAAACCAAAACATGTTGGTAGTACGCAACGAAGTATGAGAAATGGTATCTGATCCTACTAGGTTCTTTAGATGTTCCCTTAGTATTCCCCGCAGTTTCATCCTGTGGCCTTATTACATCTACAGCCCACCGCTCTGCTCCCTCAGGGAGTAGAGGAACATGCTCCTTTTCCAATCTTTACAGTCACTTTTCTGAGTCTTATCTGAGTTAGAGAGATATTAAGAAGAAGCAAGAGTGAGAGAATGGACAGAGAGCAGGATCAAGACAAGTAAGTTCGGATTTAGAGGCTTCAAGATAAGACTTTTGAGAAAAATGGTTTTCAGCTGAAAAATCTGAGAAACTTCACCTTTGGAGATAGGGAATGTGCAATGAAATCCTTTATGCTGTATGCTTGTCTATACACCAGAGTAGTTTCTCCACTTCCAAAGCTTCAATAAATAACAGTACTTACTGACCAAGAGCATCGCTTTTCAGAAAGTTATTTCATGTAAGTAATGTTTATCTAGTTCATCCATATTCTGACTGTGACACCTACAGGCCAGAGGAGAGCTGTGCAGAAGAGTGAAGATGATTTTTAGGGAAAAAAAGATCTATTCCCTACTGCATCCCAAGAAAAGATACTTATGATGAGGCATATACCACTCATGTTACTGACCTAATAACAGTACTGAATTCACGTGCTTTTTCCTGGTTTTAATTTTACAGTGGAGCAAACAACTGCTTTCTTAAACCTCTCCAAGGATATCTTTAATGGCATAGCTGTAGATTAGCGAGAAAGAACTTTACAGAAGGATTGTGTAATTCCTGAGAATTCTATTCACTCTGAAGAGCTACATTGTTCCATATAAGAAAGCACAGATATTAAAATATAGTGCTTTTCACCAATGGCTATTGAAAAATTACTGCCCGAAGAGCATTGTGACCATTTTTATTTTCCTCAAATTGAAAGAGGTCAGGAAAAAAGGAATGTTTGCAGCAGGGCAAGGGATGCTGTAATTTCTGTTTGCCACTAGGTCCCACAAAAACAATGAATTTGAGTTGCCTTGGGCTGGTGAGACATGCTGCCCAACCCAGCTGTGATTACAGCTTCAGTAGCGACTCTATGAAATGAAAACTTGTTCAGGAGAGCTTGAACACATGGGGAAGGAGGAAAGGTGTCAATGCAGAATTAAGAAACCAAACAGGCGTGGTAAAATTTTTATCTGCTGAAGGCCAGATATATCTTTTCAAAAATGTCACAAGTCTATTTCTCCTGTGAGCTCTTCAAATGTGTCATGTTACTGGGGAAACTACTTGGATTACATAGTACATGTAAAAGCTAGAGTAGAAGAGATCAACTTGCATTAACACCAACCACTATCTGCTTTTCAGCTCTTAGAAGTGTACAGCATAGACATACCACAGACTTAGTCACTGGAGCTGCTGTCCATACTTCAGATACACCAAGGTCTTTGCTCTTCTTGTGTGTGGCAAAGTATCTGGTGTCTGGTTTGGGGGTTTCCAAATCTCCCCATCTTTGCTTGCTTTGTCCCCCCTCCCTCCTTTCACAGAATGGTTTCTGATGCTCCCTATGTACCCCTGAGTACTTCCCAGTGGGAGGAACCATATCCTGGGTGAGAAAATAGGAAGTTTATTTTAACTGATTCTGAGAACAAAGTGGAGACTCCAGCCAAAGTTCTGTTTATTTTAGGGAAAGACTTCTAACCATGATTGCCGTTAATATTGCCATTAGCAAGTCACTTAAGGACACAGATTAAGAGGTTATTGAATCTCTTTCACTACTAACTCCATTTACCATCTCCTCTGGTCACTCTGGATTTAATTCAGTTTACCAGAAAACAATTTTCCTCTCCTTGTCTATATCAAGTAATTAGTACCACTGCCTCCTATTCTTCACTGTTACAGTTTGAGAAAGTTCTGTGATGTTATTAATTCTTGTTTGCATTGTGTCTTTTTGAGACAATGGTCTATGGTCCCAAACTCAATCTATTTTAGCTTCCCCTCAGCATCATGTCTCAAGACTTACAGATTCACAATTGAAGGAAAACAATTCAGTTAGCTTCATGACCAAAACAGAAGGACTTCTGGAGTTAGTATTTTTGCCTCCTGGGTTTATCTAAGGCTATTCTTTGTTTCTTATTCTCCCTTTATATATGAAGCTGTATTGGTTACATTTTCATCTGATTTATCATGAAGAGCATATCTGATTATTAGCTGATTTTTTTAAGATTAACAGTCCCAGGAGTTTTTCATGCCAGTTTCTATGTTTGTACATGGGAGGATTATAAGCGTATCTTATAGCAAGTTGTCCTGTTGCTGGACATTTGCCAAAAGCTTTTCTGGTACCTACTGTGAGAAAACTCTTCCTTGAGGATGACCTAACTCCTGCTCATAAAGCTTCAGCTGTTAAAGACTGAAAAGTCTATTCCATTATCTGAAATGATGAAGGATTTCTCATGGGTCTCAAAATCTTTGTGTGCCTTTCCTATTCCAGGAAGGGACTGGCAGGGGCAGAGGGTTGGAAGGGGAGCAGGATCAATATCACCCAAACAAACAATGCCATAGATGTCAGTGTCCCTCCCTGGAAACCAGCGGCCAGGATTCGTTTCTTATACAAGCTGCCAACTTGTAACACTGATCTCTGCAACACTCAACAGTGAGGACTGAACCTCGGCTCAGCGGATCTAACACAAACCAGTCTACTGTTCTGAGGAGGAGGGATTGAAAGGGTCAGGCAGATATTGCTGCGTATACTGCTCCTATATTATGCTCATAATACAAGGTTAGGCACTCTGGGGTTCTCTGCATAAATGGCTTGGGTAAGGAGATTTTGAATGCCTTGTTCAGAAGAGAAGAAGTCTTGCTACTAAAAAACTTTTATTAGAACCTGACCTACTTAAGCTTTTTTCCTAACTTTAAATCCCCAAATTCAAGACTAGGAACACAGCAAGACGAGCATTTTGGTGGAAGATCTTATCCCTAGAACCAAAATCCAGATCAGCTCAGGCTTTTCTCTTAAACTATTATTAGTAATCGGAGTCTGCTTCCTTTACCCTTAGCAATTACTTGTCTTCTGTGATGTTTAATATTGCTCAATTTCTTCTTTCACTTATAGAGCATCTACATCATGCAGAAATACTATGACAAATAAAGACCATCTGGTAGGCATAAACATAAATGAGATGCAAACCAAAAACCTCAATAAACACTGAATCACCATCAATCTAGTGTACTTGCAAAGTCCCAAAACAACAGAATTATTTTGCAGTGAGTAATGTCTTGCCAGTGGGGCACTACGCACAGTGTGATTAATTTTCACAGTCTAATGAGTTCCCCCCACCAAAAAAGCCAGTCCAAATTTATTTTGCAGTATCAGTCCTAAATTTTATTCATTCATTTACTCTAAAGTACATTTGTTGTGATTTTCATCTATGGCGCTGTACTGGGAAATGCATTTCATATGCATAGACAAGTTCTTGTTATTTTAGCTTCAGAATCTGTCAAGTTCCTTGCCTTCTGTTACAGAGAGGGAAATGCATACAGCAGGAAGACAGGGACGCAGTTAAGGTCAGGCCACTACCTCTGATCCAGCAAAGAAGGAGCAACGCATCAATTACCCAGAAAGACTGGACAGAAGGTTCTTTTTGTTGCAAATGTAAAATGCAGCTGAACAACCCACGCCTTATAATTAAACACCAAGGGTTAGCCTGTGTCCTGCACTTGGCTGGGGCACATGGGTTGAAATCCTGCCTGCTGAGTCAATGGATGGTTGAGTCAATGTCAGCAAAGCCGTAGTTTGACCCAGGGCCCGCGCCTCGCTGTCACACCCTGCTGCCCCAAAACAGGCCATGAGAGCTACCCAAGGGATGACCCAGACTTCTTGTAAATCTGCTAACAGCTAGCTGCAGGGAAAGTCAAAATATCCTGTTACCTCCTGTGTACTTTCCTCAGGAGGAAGATTTAGAAGCCAGCAGCTAATCTGCCAAAGCAAGGGTTTATCCTCACTTTAGGGAACCTTTCTTTTTTCCATTCCTGATAGTCATCTCAAATAAATAATGATTTATCCACTGTTCTTCTATTTTCTCTTTGTGCTAATGACTGCAAAGAAAAATTTCAAAATCAAGAGTTTACACCAAAGAAAGCCCATGAAATTCCCCTTACAACTGTATACAGAAAAAACAGGGGAACAGATAAAATTTCAAGAGCATTTCAAATTACAGATAATTTTTAATTATTTATTGATATTTAATGAATGGGTGATACACGCTGTTACATTATTTAGTAGCAGAGTGCTCTTTTGAAGGGCTTTAGGTTCCGTAGATATTTTTACACATTACCTCTGGGTTTTTTTAAGAACTAAATACTTAGGAAATGTCCACTGAATGGAGAAGAAACAGAGCATCTACCTCACTTTTTTGATTGGATTCTACTACTTTGAATCTACTGACAGAGAATCGAAGCCCACAGTAGAAATTGAGACTGTCCTTCCACTTAGCCAGATATAATGTGTTAGGACTTTTTCTAACTTCTCAGCTACAGAAGCCACAATAAAATTTCTCCGTCTTCCAAACGGCTCTGCTCTCCCCAGCAGTGAGTCCTCCACGCTGGTAGGCTGCATAGCATTGATGCGGCATCTGCTGTGAAATCCCACTGCTGGATGCCCCCAACTTTTACCATGTTTTTGACACATTTTAGAAATATGGTGAGCTCTAAGCGCAGAATAAATGAATAGTTTCTTAGTGGTTATCCTAGAATCCATAATCATCTTATTCCACAATACCATCCCTACCCCAGCTGAGCTCTAAGGCGATGTGGTCCCCACAGGTAACAACTACCGTAATACAAATGCCAGAGATAGCTCTAGAAGAAGATTTGTCCCATGAACAGGAGAGAGCTACCAGAAAGCCAGGGTTTGGGGGATCTTTTCCCCACATGGTCTGTGCTATGCTAAAAAGAACGTTCAGTACTGAAAAATATCTTCTCTAGCACAGTGCTCCCTAATATGTTACCATGTCCTTCCTCCAACACTTTTCCCCAACAAATTGCATTAATACGGAGGCTATGCTCCATGTACTGTGCCCCCCATATCATTCTTCCTATTCTCTACAGGTAATATTTGGTTTTATTTCCGCCTGTAAGGCAAGATTTTACCAAATCTGTCTCCTTGCTCTCTTTTTTTAAACACCGTGCCAGTTCTTCCACTCTAATTTCAAACTCTTCCTGGGCCCCATTCTTGCAGAAGGACTGGTGGGTACCAGTGACCCTTCACCATTTTCTGAGCAACTTATTTTTCCTCTCATTGTTGCCCACTCATTCGCACGCTGCCTGTTACTCGTGCACACGCTCCCCAGTCTTTGTCTAGAGCTGGTTGGGTCATTCTTACAAATCATGCATTACAGGAAATCTCATCCTTTAGTATCAAAATAGATTATTCATGTTCTTTACAAGATGAGCAGTTTTATTGCTGCTGATTAAGTAATATGCCTAAAATACATTGTTTGCAATATTTTTTGCCCATCAATCATTTCATGAATTATTCAGCAATGTTTGTATTGTGCTGTCTCTGGCACTGGTTCTTTGGAGTTGGGGTGATAGATAAATACCCTCTCATCACATTCTCCCTCAACAGACACTTGGACTGGGAGATGGGGGAGGTGTTGTGGGTTGCTTGCTGTGGGAAATACCTAAAAGTTTAAAAAAAAAAAAAAAAAAGACAATGTAGACAAAAATATTCAGATTTGGCACTTGTGATTCTAACTACAGTGTGACTTCTTCTTTCCCCTCCCTCTCAGAGAGGGAAGGTGCTGCAGTTCAGTAATGAATTTGCTCTACGCTGAACTCAGACTGAATCTCCAGGAGAGGGAGACAATGAATAGGCCAGTAGGAAGGATTGAACGCTGATGTCAATTAACCTGAAACCATGAAATAAATGTGGGGTTTCGGTGGTTGTTCGTCATAGCCGCTTCAGTTTGGTATGCAAGGGAATGCTTCCATTTTATTGCAATAGTAAATTTCAGAGCAGGGAGAGGCAGAGGATATTGGCATTTCAATCAGGGCAGCTTCACGCGCGCACGCAGCCCACTCAACTCCGTGTTGAAGGCTTATGAAAGAAAGCCTGTAGGATATCCAAGAGATTACTTACAAGATTCTAAGGGATGGATTTTTACAAAATCCTTCTAACATAGCCTTGTGCCCTTGTTGAAGTGTTGAAATATGCCCCTGAGCTCCTCAGGGTCTGCAAGCCGATGCTGACAGGTATCAGGGTACACATGCATACCTGCGCTTCTTACAACAAACAGACACGTGCTTGTTTCAAATACAAAGATAAGATGTCAATCTTTGAGAATTTAAAAAATCAATGGTGTTTGTAGGGCCTACTATTAATTTTCATTACCCCATCAGTCATTCGGGAAACAGGGTTTGTCTGTGTTGCTTTAGCTTCTGAAAGGAGAAAACAGCCACTGCACAGGAACAGGAGGTGGGAGTGACAGACAAAACAAGGATTTACATTTCCATGTAATCACAGATTACACCCTCTTATGCCTTAATATATTCTGAGCATTTTCTTGAGCAGCTAATATTGCATGAGGCTAAAATGCAGCCCTCAGCATATTAGTAAAACATTTATACACTACTTTCATCCTAGAAAAAAGGGACCTATACCACATGTGCTAAGATGAGTTTCAGAGGACCTGCAGATTTTCCTTGTCAAATTATTAAATCACAGTCTCTGTAATAAACTGGAAATGCCTTTGCCAGACATCGTGATAAAGGGTGCTCCTCATTAGAATATAATAGTTCAAAAAAGAAAGAATTTAGTTATGTTATTCAGAAAAATACTCTAAAATGTGAAAATTTTATAAAGTTCTGGGAACAGGACAGAGTTAATTTCAGTTTATACCATGTTTATAAATAGCAGGAATAGATCTTGATACTAATATTCCACAGTGGAGATATTCTTAAAATTGTGATTGCTACATAATTAACATTATAATACATTTTGAGATGTATTTTTTGCCTTGGTTGAACTCTCCCACCAAAGCTATTGCAGTGAGAAAGGTTTCTCAGAGGAGCTGGTATCTGTATGGGAGTTCAATAAACAACTGGAATCTGGGTTTAGGAAGAAATAAAATGAAGCAGCCCATTTCTATAGCGAGCTTTTTGCCATCTTTATGCAGAAACTGCCTCAAATCAGCTTCCCTTACATTTCACCTCCTGTAACTTAAAGTGCCTGTCACATTACCGTGGAATTTGATTCCCAGCCTTCAGGTGGTGCTGAATTCATTCTGATTTTGCTGTGTAATTGCTGCATTACTTATAAAACTGTTTAGCCACAATTTGTCAGTTGATACATTGAGTCAGTGGCAAAATACAACATAGAGCTTTGCTGAAGGTGTGGCCTCATTTATTTCACGAAATAGAAGGGTAGTTCACCACTTTTTCTTTTTTCTTTTAAGCTCTATATTGCTATTTAAAACATGAGCCAAGCCTGCCTGACATATCCCACTGAGCCACTCATTGAAGCTTTTTGATGAGCAAAAAAAAAAGTGGCTTCGGACTTTGAATGCGTCATATGATGACTCCAAAGTTCAGGCCTCAAGACCACTGCTGTTTCAGTTTTCTTAAAGAGCTAGCAAGTCTTCTACTGCAGAAACTTTGATGAGAAAGCTCCCCTTCTCTGTGATCCTGCATGCTGAGAACTGTGTTAACCTGAGTGCAAACCTACAGAAATCAGTAACTACCTGAATAGCAATACACTTCTCAGTGCAAGTCAGGGTGACAGATATTGCCCATGATAATTCAATTTTTAAAAAAATAAAAAAAATCTAGTGCTTCTTGTTTAAAAGGCGGTTTATTCTTGGGTCAGATGAACTGCAGATGATTGTTCCTGAGCAAAGTACAATGGCAAAGTACAGGTGGGTAATTGCATGTAAATGTATATAGTTAAGTACCATGAAATAAAGTTGGAGTAACTATGAGTAACTATACTCAGTCTTTCGCAGACTAGTAACATTCAAGACATGGCACATGCAATGGTTTGTCTTGTTTAGCTGTCAGATTCCCTCTTCTGTTAGCTGCATGGCAGCTGCAGTTGCTATAGAAGATAGCACCTTCCACTGACACCGATGATAATTGTGAAAGATGAGCACATCTGCACTTGCAGGTCTGAGGAAGTAACCCAGGAAACTGGTAAGATCACATTCAAGGGAAGGCAGGAGAATAAATTCCTGAGCATTTAGCTGTGTGCCCTCACCTCCAGATGGCTGAGCATAGCTCAGAGCCAAAAGCAAAGTGGTACTTGTTCTTCCAGCGTTGGTTAAGAGGATAGGACTAAGAAAGGGAGACAGGGTGGAGGTAGAAGACGAGACAGTCAATGCCCAACAGCTCCCCCAGGGATGATGGAGTCACATCTAGCACCCCACCCAGCTGCAGCAGCAGTCTGAAGGTAAAAATGGGCAAAAGGAGCGCAAAGATTTTGCAGTGCCCAGCAACGTGCTGTCCTGGGCAATTGCTTTGCCTCACCTCGCAGGGCCCTCCTCGAGAGCTGGGCTAGCAGCTGACAGGGGACAGTGGCTCTGCAGGAGGCTGTAGCTCCCTGTGGGAAGGAGCCAGCCTCAGGGTACAGCTGGGTGCCGGGAGGCCCAGCAATGGCAGCTCACCTTCTTCCACAGCTGAGGATACGAATTGCCCAGCAGCCTTTGTGTTAGCACAGCCAACCAACCAATTACACACTGCAGATACGGCATACATGCTGTACCGCAATTGTTCACAATCCACACGCCATTCAAAAGCCACTATTTAACCACCTTTGTCATAACCTCAACCTTTCAGAAACTGCACATTGTCCCTGAAACAATTATTTTCTCCTGGTTTCAGGTGCCAAAGAAATCAGAGCACTCCACAAGTTTTCTGCCTTCTAGCAGTTCTATTCACTTCAGACAAGTGGATCAGCATTGTACAGCTGCTATTCCTGCAGTTTTTCATCATTTGCCTGAGTTTATACAAGGGATAAACCAGAGAGGGCAATCCGTCTCTTAGCCAAAGGAAAAGAGCTGGCGTTTCTCTCCTGATGAAGCAGCGCAAGTGTGATAAAGAGTCTGTGTGGTTTGAATAGAGATGCAATTCACTGGGGAAATTCACAACCAGAATATTGCGTTTTCCTTGGACCAATTACATTTACAGTAATTACTTGCGTATTACGATCAATTATTACACAAACAAAGGCGGCAGCTCTGCATCAAAAAATGTAACTGAGAAGGTAGAAAAACATTACTGAAGGGTGTCTGAGTCACAGAGCTACAGGGTCCTGATTTATTGATGATAGAAAACACCGGTCTGATGAGTCAGGCTCATCACAGAAATTACAATTTCAGTAGACACATGATTCAGCTGCACAACTGAAATATAGAATCTATTACATTTTCTTGTCCTTATTGACACAACCATTGCCATTCATGTGGAATTTCACACTTTAAAAAGCTCACTGGCAACAGATGGAAGACAATGAGGCATAGTCCCTCTGTGCTTCTCTCTTGTATATTTTAAAAAAGATCTAGTCCCATATTATGCTCCATTCTGCTGGCATTAATCGTGAGCTGGGAGGTGTATACAGCTCGTTTTGATCTCAGCCATACCATCTATTTTGCAAGAGTTGTTATTGATGTTCCAGAATGAAAATATGGACTAGGTCTGGGGACAACAAAGTTCACTCATTTGAGGAGCAAACCAAGGAAAATGACAGTCGGAGGGGAACTGTGCTGGTGTTAATAAACTGTACCTGCTGCTCTGTTTAGTACGCAACAGTTCAGAGTACAGTTTTCCAGACTGCAAGCCTGGCTTCCCTGGGGATGTTCAAAGTAAGCCTGGGGAAAGCAGCGGGGGAAAAAAAATTATTCCTTTTCTTAACCACTTCCACTTACAATTCAGTACAAGCCAAACTGCTGGCAGTCCCGGACTATTCAGGAAAGGCTTCCTTTTTTTGCCAGGATCTGAAATGGCAATGATTCTGCAAGTAGGAAAATGGTCCTGTTGTAAGATTGAACTATCAAAGTCCTGTGCTTTGGTAATACCAAAGGAAGAGGCAGAAAACTGCCCTCTTCCTTGAAAACACTTGTGAAAGAAGTGATGGCAAAATGGTTATTAAGATTCCTGTGGTGCTTTGAAGTGAACGTTAGACATTTGCCCTTGATATCTTCATCAATTTCTAGCTCTTTTCCATATTCTCCCATTTTCTTCTGACATTAAATGAGACATCTTGACCCGAAGTGTTGTGTAATATTATTGTACATTATTAAAGAAGAGAGAAAGGATTCCTAATTTATTACTTACCTTCATCACAAGAAGGTGATAGGGCTTTTGCCTTAATACCCTGAATGAGAAACATTATAGGAGAGCACAAAAATGTATGTTTATTACCATGCCCTGGTAATAATCATTGATCCGAGAAGTTTATTTTAACCCTCTTGTTTAATTTAGAGTGATTATGGTCTCCTGTGCTGTGAGCTGCAATATTTAAAACCTCATTAAGCCTATGACCTTGCCGTTAACCTGTTAGCTCACTGTTTCCTTCTCTGTGGTAGGTCTGGGAGCAAGGGATTTAACCACTGGCGTACTGCAACAAACCCACCATCCCTCGCATGAAGGAAAGACGCACCAAGAGCCAAGATCAGGACAGAGATGTAGGCTGCATGTGAGCACGAGTACGTCTGTCTTGTTGCTTTGTTGCTGTTGCACTCAGTCCTACCAATACCTTCTCATTCACCATGTTCAAGGAAAACAGCCTGGAATCTGACCGGGCAGTAGAGCCACATGCCTGGAAAAGGCTACAGACCTGATCATCGGCGAAATATGCATTTTGGGAGGGATTTCTGGTTTAAGGCACTTCAGAAACTTTGTGCAATATTTGGTGGCAATGCATATACCATCTTTATTAAATATTGATGGTTTTCATTCTCCTTGCATTCCAAGACCTTACTCTTTTCCATTGTGTTTTAGTCTTCTCTACTACAGCCAACAAGTGAATAGTGATATAAGCATTGCTGAAATTCATCCAAATACCATTTAAGATCTGTGATTTCTTAAAAGGATTGGATTACTCCCAAAATTAGAGCAAATGAAACATGGTTCTCTATGTCCATGACAATATGCCTTGTATGATGGGAGAATAACTTATGCTACAAAGAGCCCCGTGCCCTTCACAAGCCTTACCTCAACTCTGTCCCACAGAGTAGCCCACATACAGCACAAGTCCTGCTACGGTAACCAACCGCCCCCCAAAAACACTTGAAATCTTGAAGTGTCTTCGTGCATTATGACAAAATCCATTGGCACAAGAGTGTGTAATAATGATGTGAATGGGAGAAATGCTTTATCTGAAGCATTATGTACAGTCATAAAGGTGTAAAGGAGCAGCCTATGGCACTGTGTTCATATATTTTACTTTTGGTGATCGCTCATGGAATCATAGAATGAATGGTTTGAGTTGGAAGGGACCTTAAAGACCATCTAGTTCCAATCCCCCTGCCATAGGCAGGGACACCTTCCACTAGACCAGGTTGCTCAAAGGCCCATCCAGGATGGTCAAATTACCTGATTATTTAATGGCAAAGCTTACCACTAAGATGAACCTGACAGAAATCCTCCGTAATGGTCTCTTGCAACCCCTTGGTAGTCCTAAGCTCTGCATGACTGTGTACTGGCCCCTCTGGAACCTCTCTCAGTACTCCAGGTGTGCAGGGAGTAACTGCTGAGCCAAGCATGTTTATGGCTCAGAG
>JAVSBS010018867.1:122807-148521 GCA_033124195.1 Coracias cyanogaster | reverse complement strand
GAGGTTCTCTGTCATTAGGGGCTGTCCATAATCGATTCCCAAGCATACTTAGGGGAGAACTTTGTAGAGTAGGGTTGATGGTTGGACTCAATGATCCCAAGGGTCTTTTCCAAACTGAATGATTCTATGATTCTACGATATTACAGTTGCTCTACTGAACTTGTGCGTGGTGCAATACTGTAGAGGAGTTACCTATTTATTGATGAAAATGCCATGTCTGGGGGTTTTAGGCACTTATAGCAGACTGTAAAGTGTGTTTGTATAGGAACATATGAAAATGGGCAGTGTTGCAGTATGTTCACAGAAAAAAATGTAAAAATGTCTTGGCTCAGTATGGTGGAAGTCAAACACATTGGTCCAGTGAATGGCAACCTGGAGAAAATCTACCAGGACTGTGTGACAGAGAGCAAGCTAAAAGCAGACAAATTTGCTTCTTTTCTACATAGGTTTTGTTCTGTTTTCTTCTGGACTTTTTTCACTCATTAGTCAATGAGGCCAAAAGAGAAGCTTTTTACCCATTATTGGGACAATATTTTTTAAGCTATGCTGAAGTATTTGATGTTCACATCACTTTGGTCAATGTACCTCCTTAAAGCCACTTGGTAAGAGAGAATTTTATTTCACATAAAGTTAGCTGTCTGAAAATGGAATATCTTTCTCAAATTTAATTTCTCTTTACAGTTAATATGGAGAGACTGACCACTTCAAACAGTCATTTATCCTGAGCATTATAGGTGCCTATCTCAGGGTGGTAAGAGCCTCTCTCTTGGGAGACTCCTTTCTTGGC
This sequence comes from Coracias cyanogaster, assembly GCA_033124195.1. Taxonomy (NCBI): domain Eukaryota; kingdom Metazoa; phylum Chordata; class Aves; order Coraciiformes; family Coraciidae; genus Coracias; species Coracias cyanogaster. The sequence goes on along the minus strand of JAVSBS010018867.1, from coordinate 147,734 downwards.
AGGACTTGTTCCTCAGCAGTGATCAGAGCTCAGACAACTATCTTCAACCAGAAGCTAACTTTTCATGACCAAAATTGGGAAGAGCCATAGTTTCCCTACATTTCCCTAGTTATAAACAGAAACCAGTCCTTTTGCTAAAGCCCAAGCATCAGAGATTGGTCTGTACGCATAGTTCTGAGGGTTGGAAAGCTCTTCTGCAGTCTTGGAGATTGCTATCTGCAATGATCCCAAAGAAAGGTAGTGAGCTAACTAAAAACAGTGTGAACAGTTAGGTGTCTAGTGCTCAGATTTGCTTCTCATTTGTTTTTATTCAGTAGCCTGGAGAGGCTCGCTCATCTCTGTGTAAAAAAATGCTACTGATATGTTAAAGAAGAGGAAGACCTAGAGTTGGAACAGCAGTCCCTTCAGCTACATTACATTACAGGAGCATGAGGTGAAGTATCTAGGTGCACAGGACCAGATGCAACGGGGGCTGATTTATACAACTGTATCAATCTCTTTTAATCTTGTCTCTATATATGAGCTGCCATGAAGATGAAGATTAGGCATGGACTAGACTAATTTGTTAACATTTGTTTTGAGACAGTTGTCTTCCTCAGAAAGACACCAGTCACAGCTTTCCTGTGTCAAGGATTTAAATGATGGTTCCATTTGGAAAATCAAAGCCAATATCTTGGTTTAGTTAGAGATCATAGAATGCAATATAAGGAAACCCCAATTTTTAGCTCTTTTCGCTGGAGCGTTAAGGATTGAATTTAATGATCCATATCTGAAGGACATGCTTGAGGCTGACAAGGTCAGAACTAATTTTACATGTGGTACACAGATTTGAAATGAATCTCCTGAACCATGGAATGAACTATCTATTCAACTTCCCTCAGCAGCAAGGTTCAGTGAGTAGTAGCAGATTTTCCTGCTGTTTCAGGTATAATTACAGAATCATGCAGGTGATATTCAGTCTTTCTCTAATTTAATAAAAGACATATTATTCACATTGCCCCGAAGTTGAATGTTTTCTTTCTTAATAAACCTTATTGGAAACAAAACAAAAACAAAGCAAAACGAAACATTTTCCCAGTTTGTGGAGAAAGTATTACATTTTATGCTGTTTTGCCCAAAGTAAAATTTTTATGCAGACAAAAAATGTTTAATACTTTTCCAAGACAAACTTGTTGTGTTTGTGGTAGGCTATGAACACACATATGAACATGTGGTCCTTTCTCAGGCTTTGTCCACATACCACTTTAAAAGGGCTCTAAATTCCTCTCTACATTCATGAATGCATGTTCATAATGTTAGTTGCATCACAAGCTTGGCCTTTGAGGCACCAAATCCACAACAAGGATGTAAAGATTTTTAGAAAAAAAATCACATTCCATTTCCTTTTTTGTTCTTATAACACAGAAATTCTTTTCCAAAGTTTGGCCTATCCTAGTACACTTTCAAATAGTAGACCTGATCATAAAACTGCACATCATCTATGCATATTTTCTGCTTTCAAAATGTGGTTAAGAAGTATATATACCAAAAATTTGAGAGCTTTTAGTTTATTTGACAAAAAAGTTTAATTATTCTGGGTAGTTTCAGTGCTTAAGGTAAGTTTGAGAAGACTAACTTATTTTTCTAAATCCATCATATTTTGTGAAATAGAAAAAGAGAGAACTTATCATTTCAACTGGAAATACATGTATAAGAGAAGAGCAACTGAGATCACCTACCTGGACTTGTGCAAAGTGTATGATGCTGTTCTGCATGACATCCATGTGTCTAAATTGGAGAGACATGGATTTGACAAGTGGATGACTTGGTGGATAAGGAATTGTCTGGATGGTCACACTGAAAGAGTTGTGATCAATGGCTCCATGTCCAAGTAGAGACCAGTGACAAGTGGCGCTCTTCCAGGGTCAGTATTGGGACCAATGCTGTTTAGCATTTCTGTCGGTGACCTAGACACCGGTTCTGAGTGCACCCTCAGCAAGTTTGCTGATGACACCAGTGTGTGATCTGGCCAACACACTGAAGTGAATAAATGCCATCAAGAGGGACCTTAACAGGAGGGCTCATGCCAACATCATGAAGTTCAACAAGGCCCAGTGCAAAGTCCTGCACCTGGGTCAGGGCAATCCCAAGCACAAATACAGGCTAAGCAATGAATGGATTGAAAGCAGTCCTACAGAAAAAGACTTGGGGGTGCTGGTTGATTAAAAACTCACCACGAGCCAGCAGTGCACTAGTGCAGCCCAGAAAGCCACTCAAATCCTCGGCTGCATCAAAAGAAGTGTGGCCAGCAGGCTGAAGGAGGTCATTCTCCCTCTGTACTCCACTCTCCTGAGACCCCACCTGGAGTACTGCATCCAGCTCTGGGGCCCTCAGCATAAGAAAGACATGGACTTGTTGGAGTGGGTCCAGAGGACCACAAAGATGATCAGTGAGCTGGAACACCTCTCCTACGAGGACAGGCTGAGAGAGTTGGGGTTGTTCAGCCTGGAGAAGTGAAGGCTCCAGGGAGACCATATAGTGGCCTTCCAGTACTTAAAAGGGGACTACAGGAAAGATGGGGAGGGACTCTGAAGATGGTGAGATGCTGGAACAGGTTGCCCAGGGTGGTCGTGGATGCTCCATCCCTGGAGGTGTTCAAGGCCATGTTGGATGGGGCCTGGTCTAGAGGGAGGTGTCCCTGCCATGGCAGGGTGGTTGGAACTAGATGATCTTTGAGGTACCTTCCAACCCAAACCCTTCTATGATTTATTCTATGAGTCTGTGATTCTATGATTCTTTATCAGGGACTGTAGTGATAGGATGAGGGATAATGGCTTCAAACTGAAAGAGGGTATATTTAGATTAGATTCTTAGATTAGATTAGATTCTTTACTGTGAGGGTAGTGAGACAATGGAACCTGTTGTCCAGGGGGGTTGTGGATGCTCCACCCCTGGAGGTGTTCAAGGCCAGGTTGGATGGGGCCTTGAGCAACCTGGTCTAGTGGAAGGTGTCCCTGTCCATGACAGGGGGGTTGGAAGTAGATGATCTTTAGGGTCCTTTCCAACTCAAACCATTCTATGATTCTACAATTCATTTAATTCCTTTCAATTGTTTAGTATAACTGCTTTATAAATTCTGTCTGCAGATTACGTCCATAAACACTCATAGGTCTTTTTATGTCTGAATTTATTCTGCCCTCAGTTTTAGTCACATTTATTCTTTACCTTGAAATTTTTGAGTAGTCTTTCAAAAGCATTAAGTCGTAACTTGCCCATGAAATTTACTCTGGCCATGTCTGCAGAACAGAGTGAAGTTTCTAGGCAATAGATGATGAACTGGCATACATCCTCAGTTTTGCACAATGTCATGTGGACATGTAAGCTCTGTTCGTGAAGGGTATATATAATTGTTAATGAAGCTTTGTAGTTGAACTAGTAATCATCTCTCTCAATAGCACTAATTAATGCATCCTCAACGTCATGCTGATGCAGCTATATTGTCTTTGGCTACCAAATTAGATGAATGAGTGCTAATCTGTAGATTTTCAAACCACATTCCATTGCTTTTAGTCAGATGGTGTGGATTTTTTTTCCAAACTGATCTGAAGAGCAAATGTAGAGAGTTACTGTATAAAGCTGCAGTCAATGAATCTTGTCTAAAAACATCTGAAAACAATTTGGAAAGCACAACTGAGGAAAAGAAACAACAAAATTAATTCCAAGTTGCTTTCTGCTGCCTCATTTATAGACATAATTAAGGATTCCTCTATGATGCAGAGTAGATCGAAGGCTGCTCAAAATTATACTGGATGGTGAGGGTTCCTTGGAATCTATTTTGCCTGCTAATAACTTCCTGAGCAGTGTGTGGTGGTCACCTCTCTGATGCCCCTTGTGACCAGGGATGTGTATAGCAAGGCAGCGTGTTACAAAATATCTGCAAGGTTCTTCATAAGGAAAGAAGCAGCTGTTTGCAAAGTATAGCCTTTGGCCAAAAGGTTTAAAGTTAAGCTGGCCTATGAAGATCTTCCCTTTCAGAAGGAATACTTAGCTGTCTATTTTAGGCAATTTTAATGAATATTGTGTTGCTAGAGTAGTGCAAACAGGGCCTTAGCCTAGTATAAGTGTAGTGTAAGGCTAGTGTAAGCCTATATAAGTGTAGTAACCAAACAAAACTGGAAAAGATAGCTCTTCCTTCCTCTGTGCAATGAAAAGTTGAAGGTCCGCCAAAAGAAGCTGAATTGCCAGAAACTCTGTCAATGTGAAGGCATCTTTCCGCCCATAAATCAACTACACATTGAAATGACTTCCTTTCATAATCTATTAAAATGGTTTTGGCACAGTTGTTCTCTGTGCAATGTTTATTGCATAATTTCATTTCATTTCTGGTCAGCAGTTGTTATTATTAAGTCTCAAATGCTGTTGAAGGAGAGTATGCATCTTATTCTGTGAGTGACAAAAATGATCAAAAGTAAAGATAAATATGTTTTTAAAGTTGCGAGGATTATCCTGGTTATTTAATCCACTTGATTTGCCAGCCATTTGGACATAACTGGAGTAAGACTGTTTTCATGCCAAATTAACTACTTTCTTAACGATCTGTTGGTAGTAAGGGTGTGCATGGAATTCAGTCATCATTATTTCCAACTGTATGGACCTGTTGTTCATCAGGAAATGCTGGCTTTTAGTCCAAAACCACTGATATATCACTTCTTAATTCATAGAAGGTGCTAGAAGCAATCATAATCATTAAGACTTCTGTTTCTAGGCTAAAGACAAGCTATATGAATAAAGTGGAAGTTATAAAACATTGTAGTATTGCTAAATTCTGCATTTGGGAGGAAGAAACTATTTGTAAAATGCATAAAATGTTTTTGGCAAAATATCTGTTGCACATTATGTGAAGCTAATGAGCCAGCCAAAAAAACACTAAACCATTAAGAGTCCAGTTTACATTTCTGTATATTTTAAAGAGCATTGTAAACAAGAATTGCCCCTTCCTCCACACCTTTACCATTAAAGAAGTTAAAGAATGCTATTTAGAAATGACTTGATACATTTTCAGTAATGCTTACAATACACTGCACACAGTGATACCCCCCCAAAAAGAGCGTTCCCAAAATGGAAGGAAATTAAGGTTGCTGGGTGGTGTTTCAGGCCCTGCATGATGGTTGAGTCCCACAGCATTCAAACTTGAATAGATGAGAAAATGAAAAGTTCAACTTATCCTTCTGAAAACGAAGAAATTAACCTACTGGCTATCATGGTAATTAAATATTTGCCCTGTTTTGGGGAGTTACCAATGGCCACCATGCATGGTGCAGGAAATCACAAGATCACAAAGTTACAGAGTTGTTGCCGTTGGAAGGAAACTCTGGAAAACATCTAGTTCAATGTCACTGTTTATAGCAGGGTCAACTAGAGCAGGTTGCTCAGGGCTGTGTCCAGTTGGGTTTTAAGTATCTCCAAGGATGGTGACTCCATAACCTTGCTGGGCAACCTTTGCCAGTGTTCAAGCCCATTACAGTAAAAAAATTTATCTTATGTTTACATGGATTCTCTCATATTTTATTTTGTGCCTGCTGCCTTGTCAGCTCACTGGATATCACTGAGATGAATGTGGCTCCATATTTTTTACTCACCCCCACCAGGTGTTTTACAGAGTCAAAGAATGGTAGGGGTTGGAAGGGACCTCTAGAGATCATCTAGTCCAACTTCCCTGCCAAAGCAGGTTCATCTAGCCAAGGTTACACAGGAACGTGTCCAGATGGGTCTTGAACGTCTCCAGAGAAGGAGACTCCACAACCTCTCTAGGCAGCCTGTTCCAGTGCTCTGTCCCCTCACAGTAAAGAAGTTTCTCCTCATGTTGAGGTGGAACTTCCTGTGTTTCTGTTTGTGCCCATTGCCCCTCATCCTATCACTAGGCACCATTAAAAACAGACTGATTTCTCCATCTTCCTGAAACCTATGGTTCAGATATTTATAAACATAGGTAAGATCCCCTCCCAGCCTCCTCTTCTCAAGGCTACACAGCCCCAGGGATCTCAGTCATCCCTGATATGAGAGAGGTTCCAGTCCCTTAATCACCCTTGTAGCCCTCCATTGGACTCTCTCCAGTAGTTCCCTGCCACCCTTGAACTGGGGAGCCCAGAACTGGACAAAATATTCCAGATGTGGCCTGGAGAAGAACCTCCAGAACTGGGGAGAAGAACCTCCATTGACCTACTGGTCATGCTCTTCTTAATGCACCCCAGGATACCATTGGCATTCATGGCAACAAGAGCACATTGCTGTCTCATGGTGAACTTGTTGTCTACCAGGATTCCTAGGTCCTTCTCCGCAGAGCTGCTTTCCAGCAGTTCAACCCCTAACCTGTACCAGTGCATCGCTTGATTCCTCCTCAGGTGCAGGATCTTACACCTGCCCTCACTGAACTTCATGAGGTTCCTCTCTGCCCAACTCTCCAGTCTGTCCAAATCTGGCTGAATGGCAGCACAGCCTTTTGGGTGTGTCAGCCACCCCTCCCAATTTCATATCATCAGCGGACTTGCTGAGGGTACACTCCATCCCTTCATCAAGGTAATTGATGAAAATGTTGAACAAGATTAGATGCAGAACAGATCCCTGGGGAACACTACTAGCTACAGGCCTCCAACTAGACTCTGTGCTGTTTATACACATTAATGAGATTTCCTCTCTAAGCCTTCTCTTTTCCAGATTGAACAGTTCCAGGTCTCTCAGCCTCTTTCATATGACAGATGCTTCAGGCTCTTCATCATCTTTGTGGCCCTTCTTTGGACTCTCTCCAGTATGTCCATGTGTCCCTTGTACTGAGGAGCCCAGAACTGGACATAGTACTCCAGGCTTGGCCTTAACAGTGCTGAGTAGATGGGACAGATCACCTCCCTCGACCTGCTGGCAAGACTCCTCCTAACACTGCCCAGAAGGCTGCTGGCTTTCCATATCATGAGGGCACATTGTGGGCTCATATCAGCTTGGTGTCCACCGGGACCCCCAGGACATTTTCTACAAAGCTACTTTGCAGCCTGTTGGCCTCCAGTCTGTACTGGTGCGTGGGATTATTTCTTCCCAGGTGCAGTACTTTGCACTATCCCTTGTTAAAATGTGCCATAATTAGAAGATAGGGAAAATTATTTGTATGTTTGCATTCCATTCACTGGTCTAATTACAGGTATCTTGAGTGTTGGTGGAGCCATTGAAATGAATTAACAGATTGTCACTGTTAAGGGATGTTATAAGTGTCTACTTCCTCCATTAGCTCCAGGCTGGGACTCCTTTCTCCCTGGCTGCTGAAGCCCACTTTGAAGATGTGGGGCCTCTGCACAGGCTGAGGCATGCAGCTGCTGCTTTCCCATTTGCAGATTCAAACAGTAGAGAAGCAGAGCAATATCTCACAGACACCCCGAGACACGGCCACTCACACAGATTGCCATGTACAAGGACTCACATCAGACACGACCTCAGACAGCCACAACCCCTCCTCTTCTTGGGCTGTAAGAGACACACTAGTCAGCATACACACCAGTTCTCCAGGTTCACATTTGCAGATACTCCAGTACTGGCATGGCCCCTCTGCCCACCTGGTACTCACTGTCTGGTCCAGTTTGAAGTTTACCAGTGAATACACATGCACACCGTACACACACTCAGTTTGGGGAAGATGTAGACACAGTGGGCACCAGGCACATGGTCCGTGACCTGTGGTCCCACTCCAGCTGCCAGTTCTGAGCCCCTCACTTGCCTCACTCACCCCGGTTCCTCCAGTAGCCAGTTTTTAAGATTGCCATTTGCTCCAGTATCTGAAGCTGAGACCCTACACAGTCCAGAGGCACCAACATCCCCAGTCTGACTCTAGGATCTGGTAATAAGTTCAAGAAGACAGGACAGACTGCAGTGTTCAGGTGCAGCGCACTCAGTCAGACAAGTGTACTGACTGGCCCCATTTTACATGACTGGCCGCTTCTCTGTCTATTCCTCCTTTGTTCCTCCCTGTTCCCTCTTCCCCTAAACATCCTTTCATAAACTTTACACCATGACACAGCCCCCACTCAAATATCCTAAACCCTTATGTTCCCTGTTTCATCTTCTTACCAATCACAAAGTCCAAAATGGCCCTCTCCAAAGCTGTGCCTACAGTTTCCTAAGGGCTCACTAGTTGCTATCTGGAGACTTTTGGTCTTTGCCCTAGCCACCCTTATCCCTTGCTTACCAGGTTTTTTATCTCTTGTTTATCACATACCTGCTTACTTATTACCTTGCTTGTACTGAAAAGCTCATTGATTGAATAACCTTAAAGAATCAGATGCTCTCACTTTCCACATACCATTACCATCACCATAATATTAGAGGTATGTTTGTCCTTCAAAAGGTCAAATATGCTTTGCTTAGCTCTGAAGCTATTGAATTGTAGAAAAGTTAATACCAACTGGTCATACCATTCCATCCCATTGGTACTGGTTTTCTGCTGATAAAAAGTTAATAAACTAGTGGCATGACTCATAACCTCTTACAGGTCTGGAGTAGTTTGCAGGGAGCAAGCCAGTGTTTGAGGGGAGGCTACATCTGTTCAGCTGCTTTTTGGTGTTGGGCATATACCAAAGTTATCTTTTAGCAAAGAGTAGATGCTAAACTTCATCCATCCACACCTGCACTCTATTCCCATAAAGGTGAATGCTAACCCCTGTTGGATGACAAGTACCTTAATTTTGTGTTCTAGTTTACAGATAAAGAAGTTTGTGCTACTTTATCACTGTGTAAACAAGATTATTGGCTTTTAAATTTCTTGGGTTTGCATGCTGACGTCGTGGTATTCACAGCCCAGTTCTCTGTTCCTCTACCCCTTATTCTGTAGCCATTATTATTTCAACTTTACTAAATGACATAACTTCTACAATTGCCCCTGCACCATCTCTGTACCACTTTTCCGCATGGCATGGTTATCTAATGCCTGGGAATTTAGCAAGTTACATTACACTTCCTATTACAGAGCTACAGAAACATAGGAATCAGAGGAAGCCTAAAACTCTTTTAAACTTAGTTTAGTCAGACCTGTGACTGTGCTTATCCTGACTGTTCATCTATGCTGATTCTAACTCAAGCTCCCACTTAACACTATTGCTTCCATGCTTACTAAATCAAGCCACCATCTTCTTTCTGAATATATTACTTTTAAATCTTGAGTGAACGTGTAAAAAAAGTGGAACTAGGGACAGGAAAGGAACAGAAAAAAGAGATGCAAATTTCTGACTTCCAAATGTACATTTTTAAAGCAAGTGTGTATGGGGTGAGAACACTAGCCAGATTTTTGTAGCATAAGATGTTCAGAAATATATGAAACAGTTAATTTTCACAGTCAATATACACTCAGACTTTAAAATATGGATATGCTTTACTCAGGAGACTTACAGTTTGTTAAGATATTTCAGAATTTTCAGTTAATTTTCAGAAGTTACAACAAACAGTTATTAAGATTTCCTCAAAATCTTCCTCAAAAGAAGACTCCTACCGTGCCTATGGAACATCATTACACTGGAAAGCAGAAAAAGAAACATTTTGCCATGAGCAATTGGTTTAATATTTGGAGAATGAAATAATCCTATGTTAGGATTTTAAAAAAGAGATTACTGCTGGTGAGAAAAAAAAGTACAAATCATTCTGGAAAACAGAAATTTAATTTCTTTATGTTGGGTGTCAATAGACTGGGATTGCCAAAGTGCTTGGGAAGACCTTGTGTACAGAAAACCAAATACGTTGTCACTCAGACTTGGATTGAAAGTTTGAGCAAAGCTTGTTATTTTCTGCAGAATGCTATGGCTTTGAAAAATCTTCAGCTTCCTGTGTAAAATGTTTTATTGGAATATTTCTATTCCAGTCTATGCAGAGATCTGAGAGTGTTCTACATCACAAAGAGATTCTAAGTCACATTTATGATTAAGAGATTACAATGTACTGTCTTTTTTACAACCATTTAGAAAATTTAATTGGAGGTGGTTAAATAAATAGTTAACATTAAAACAAAAAATAGAGATCTTTTCACATGACAGTTCATCAAAGCACCAGCATTGTTTATAATTGTCCATCTTAAAATAAAATTTTATATCTATTTATCAAAGCAATGCAGCATATAGACAGAACACTGGCTGTGGCACTCAAGCTGTGCCAGTATCCCAGTATCTCATGGTTTCCTTGTTTCCTTAGGGTGGCTTTCATTTATGGAAGACCAAGACCTGATTTCCTTTTTATGTATATGAATATGAGGGGGAAAAAAAATCATGGTTTGCAAGAGCAAACAGCAGGAAACATATAGAAAACCTTGTCTACAGGGCCTCCATGACAGAAGACACACAGGAGCATAATGAAGCATGACTATGAGGTCAAGGGGCAGAGTGTGCCTGTTTATACAGGTATTTTCATCTGGCTGCCCCAATCAAGTCTGTGGCAATAGCTTCTGCATACAGCCCTCTGTTCAAGTAAGAGAGAAGGAGCTGAGCAAGGAAGAAGCTGCTCAGACAGCTTTAGCAGAATATGTACCCACTCATGTAGAGAGGGAGTAAGAAACAGGCATTTTTGATATAGGAAAGACAATTCATTCCTTTTAAGACAAATACTTTCTGTTTGAGGACAGCACAGTACAACTCAATAGAAGATCTTTTCTTCATTTGATTAAAGTAAATTTAGTTTGCCACTTTTGGCTTACACGGGGACATGTAGCATCCTCGGAGTCTCACTCTAAATTAACTGACATTAATAAAGGAAAAAAAACCAGATTATAAGGGAAAATATTAATGCCTGCTTCCTTTTGTAACTGTGGCTAGATTTCTCCCTGGAGTCTGATTTGACTAACAAGTGCTGACTGAAAATGGGCTTGAGCTGCAATGTTTTAGAAAGTAGCTTTTGAATTCAACCTGCTTACTTCAGGAGTAATCAAATCCAAAGATTTGGTTTAGCCTACTAAAGATATAGAAATACCATAATTATTTCCTACAAAACTGGTTTCCAACCAGCTTCCTTCTTTTTTCAGGCCTGTAGAACTGTATCATATCATTGTGCTGTGGGTGCGATTAGAAATTTGATGCTGAAAATGAGTACTAGTTAAATTTTCCATACATATATGAGAATTCGTACATGCTATAATGTGTGGTATGTGGAAGAATATTTATTTGCTTATTTATAGGTGGGTAAATAGATCATATTAGAAAACTTACTGCAAGAGTTAGCTTTATGCAGACATAACAAAATCAAGTAATGAATCAATAATGCCTAATCCAAGTCAGTTCAAAGCTTGAATGATCATTAGGAACTGTTTTTATAATTTATGGGCCCAAAATTTGTTTGTAGAAGGAGTATGCTGAATTATTTCAAATAACAAAACCATTGAAGAAAATGACAGGATAACTGTGAAAAGTTCAGGAAGAATAAAAATGTTAATATTTGTTAATAAAATTATTAACTATGACTGATTTGCTGAAATTTTTTCTATAGTTGCCTGAATCAAATGCAAAAGACATAGACTACAATTTCTTTAATGATTTAAGTAATGCAAGCTGATGTTTTAAAACTCAGTTTCTCGGAGCCAATACATCAATCTATTACAATGCTTATTAGATTATTGGAAAATAATCTACCCTTCTGAGGCTTCCAAAAATATTTGCTCTTCAGAATATTTGATGCAGTAATGCTTTAGAAAAGGTGAGGCATCTGTCTCACAAATTATCTCTAAGTGAAGGCTGAAACCCTCAGTGCATTCAGCAAGACATCAGTAATTTATGTAATGATTTAATGCATTTGCATCCTACCTTGATACAATTATGATACAAAAAGCTTCCCTGCTGACATTAACAGATGTTACTGTAGATAGCTTTCCTGAAGGCAGACCAGAGGCAATCAGCAGAGTAAAGTCCTGTCTGCCGCAGGCAAAGATTGAAGAAGGACAGTGCTGTAAACAAGTTTAATTTAAAAGCCTCCATTATTCTTAGTTTGCTGAAATTTTTCTTCATCCTGTTCATGTCCATCCTATGTTTCTAACAAAAAAAAAGAGTCCTTTTGTATTCTTCCTGTAGAACACTGGCCCAGAAATGCAGTAATGTAGTCTCCCATATTTCTCTGTATATTCAGATGTGTATCACAATTTTAATCCTGAAGTCTCTCTACTGAGATAAATCAGAAAATCTCTTGTAAGCACCTTGGAAACTGTTAAGACATTTAAAATCTGAGTCTGTTTGTACTATGTGTTTTTATTTACCTTTGACGTTGCTTTCAGGAACAAGACAAACAAAAAACCCACACCAAAATAAGCCATCAGCCTATTTAGCAGTAGTATCAGGGATAAACTGTACGCAAAACTGCACAAACCAGAGTGTAAGAAATGAGGCTACAATAACTCATTCGGCAGATTCTTTGACTGGTGACTGGAACTAATGTGTTCAGTGTTGGAGTTACTCAGCAAGGGTTCCCTCCTATAAGGTTTCAAGGTACAGCAAAGGAGCATTGACCTTGCCTTGCAATGAATTGTAGATACCAGAGCAGAAATGTGTAAGTAAACATATCTTTTACTCAGGGGACTGGAAAGACACTGGTGTGAGGTCTGAGGACATCGCAAGCAACACTCTTGTAGTTTGCAAAGAAGGCCTCCAAAATGTCTTTTGATTGTGTATGCAAATGTTGCACTTTTTGAAAGTGTCAAGATGAAATTCTTGGTTTGCTATTCAGAAAGACGAGATTTAAGAGTTGTAGAAGAGTGTGCTCGCTTCATCATTAAATCTAAAAGAGGCTGTCTGTTTACTGGCAAAAATTACATGTTTGGGAAAATGTTTTCTATAACAGTTTAAACCAAGATGCCATATAGTCAGAAAATATGATTCAAACATGGCTGTCTTGTACCAAGAATGCTAATTAACAAAAAGGCCTGATATTTTTAACAAATTTATTTTCCCAGGGGTGGGAAATGTTTTTAGAAACTGAGCTCTGCATTGTTTCTTCGCTGGATGCTGGACAAGGACTGAATTTATATGAGCAGTTGACAAGGAGTAGGAATTTGTCAGCCATTGCCCTAGGACATTGAGAAAGACAGATGGTTTGGGGTTTTCTTGGGTTGTTTGGGTTTTTTTTTTGTTTTTAAATTTTGTAGCATGGTTGTTTTTTTTTAAAATTGCTTATATTCTTTTGATTATCAGTGTGCCAAATCAACCTTTTCTTCTCCTTACTCTTGACCACGTCTTAAAGACTCTTTTCCTCTTCCTAGAGGCTGGATAATTGCAGAAGTCAGTAGTAGCTTTTAATGACTAACAAATCCAGAAGAGATTGATGAAGCCAAATGTAAACATCTATATCTGATCTGTGGAAAGATGTAGAAGTCTTTGGTCAATAGGGGAAAAATATTTTAGGAAGTGGTTGATCTCATCCTAAACAACATAGCTATTGGTCATATGAATCATGCAATAAAGTCCATATTTTTCTCCACTGTTTGTAAATAGAACATAAAGAGCTCAGATATATGTTTTTAGAGTGAAAGCTAGGTAAGAATCCCAGCCTTCGTCTCTCACACTTTAGCTTATACAATTACGTTACAAGTATGGTAAAGTAAAAGCTGTAAAATAGATTATAATACAGTTAATATACATTGTTCTGGTATTGGTGTTTTATTGTAAACTATATTATAAATATTGAAAATATTAAAAATCAAATAACAAAGAATGGAGACAAAATTAACTAAGAACAGGATCCAGCTGCTGAAAGATAAATGTCTAGTGCCATTTAAGATGTCTTTGGATAAAAATTAGCAGTAGACTTGTATGTTTCCTGACAATTGAATTCAGGCAGATGAATTTTACTCTAGATGCTTATTCTTAGACATCCTGCTCTGCAGATGAGATTCAGCTTGCAAATTGACACATCTATGTTTCATTATGTCTAAGCTCTCATTACAGTCAATGGAGGTCTAGTCCACAGAGCATTAAATAAAATAGGCAATGGAGTCTAGACAGCAGTACATCTTCATAAAATGGAAACTTAAATACAGCAAGCTAAATAGCTCTCATTGAATTTATCCACTAGGTCTATGGGATATGATTATCCTAATAGAGAAGTTTGACATTTCCTGTGTCATACTAGTCTGCCTCATTTAAATGCCTTGGATAACGTAAATCGTCTCAACTATCAGTAAACAACCATATGACATTATCTGAATCAAGCTTCTGAATTTAGATTACATAGTCTGTGAGCTGAATCCCATCCAAAGGTGTTGAGGTCCAAATGGTCAAAGATATGCAATTTTTTAATTCCAGCTGAACAAACAAAAAAAAATAGGAGGTTACTGAATCAACATATTATGCCAAATTATATTTTTTTACCTTGTCCATGAAAGAATGATCCATGAATCTAGAGCTTTTAAAATCTTTTTTGTTAAGGAGCTGGAATGGGAAATTCTTCTTCATATGCCATTAAGACCTCATTCTGAATATATTTTGGTAATCAGTAGATACATTCTAATGAATGTAATTAAAAATACATTTTAAAAAGAAGAAATTGTCTTGTTTTGTTTGGTGGTTTTTTTTCTTGTATTTTTTAATGTGTTTCTAGTTAATCTTAAAAAGAACACCTCAATAACTCTAGTTATTTTTTTTCTTCTCTTCAAATCCACCAAGAAAAAATATAGTTACTGATATCAGCGGCAGTTTGACTTTGTATCTGAATATTAAGCAAAGGTCATATGTTTACAGAAGAATATTAATGATGGCAAAAATAGAACAGGAACTGGCAGCTACAGTATTGGTATCTAAAATGATATATTGAATTATAAAGGAACATATTAAGTACATATATATACAAATTAAACCAAACTTGATTCTTGCAGTGCAACAGTACATGAATATGCAGACAGTAACCTAAGTGGCAAGTAATTTGAGGCCTGTGAGTAATTACTGAGTTTAACGAAGGGACACCTATTTTTTTGCCATATACTTTCCATATTCTTTTATGGCTTTGTATTTATATTGCAATGAAGGTGTAAACCACATATGTGTTCATGTGCTTTGACAGCTACAGTAAAGCTGTCATTGTTCACACAAAATGAAACTAATGCTACTGCTCATATGACTTATTTTCTCGGTAAATTTTAAGCATTTTCTACTGTACATTTCTACTGCACGTTTGAAAGAGGAAGATAGAGTACAGAAGTAACAAAGCTGTTATGTTTGAAGGAAAATGACTAGGTTTCGATATTCCTTGGTCTTGAGAAAAGAATCATGTCACTTTAGGATAATGGCCATTGAAAATAGCCAAATATTTTATTTGTGATGTTACTTAGTTTATTTTCTAAAATATTTATCATGTTCTCAGGATGCACAGAAATTGGCTTAATGACAAAGGCTAGCTCCAAAAGTGTTGATTCCTTTTTTGAATTGTTGCAGAAAAGCAAGAAGCTGCATAATGAAGACAATACTTTTATTTTCTTCAACTTAACTGCATTACTGTTCATCCTGAATATCTTGAACTCAGTGTAATGAATGGAAAAGGTGTACAGTGCTGGCATGAGAGTTCACATTTGTAAGAAAGTAAAAGCTCAGAATGAAAAGGTAGAATATACAGCCTTACTGATAAAGACTTTCAAATGGCTTTGAAAGAACAAGGCTTCTGCAATGACTGAAAAGTAGACAGAAGTCTGTAGTAATTTAATATGTGGCGAGTTCAAAGTAGTAAGACATAGTGCTTAATATTTGCACAGTTACTTACAAATCTTTTGTAACACAGAGTTATACTCTTAAAATCTTAAGGGACCTGAATCTGAAGGTTGTTCCTTGCTGGTTTTAGATCACTGTAATTGCATTGCCTCCAAGGATTTGGTCCTAAATGCATACTGATATTCTGGTTGTAGCTTTTTGGTTGATATTTTTCAGTATCTTTATACATCAGCTAATATTACTCAAGAAAAAATTCTCATTACTGAGGGACGCTTAATGATTGGTTTAGTCATTTGTGACTGTTTATAAGGATTGTAGCATTACTAAGGTTATTTTTATTTCTTAGCATTTGCTACTCCACTTCCCCAGTGTAACAGACTGCATCAGATCTTATCCAAGTCCTGCTTTTCATTCAGCTTAAATTATAAAAAGTGAATAAACAGTGATATGGGGTGTGGAGGGCATATCTTTAAGAGATGTGAAACATAAGAAGTAGAAACCTTTCCAAAAAGACCATAAAGTTGCCGACAAGCAGAATCTGAAATGTGGAATAAATGGGCCAGCCTCCTTGTTCTCTAATGATATGTGAAAGAAATAAACGTGCAGAAAAGTCAGGAATTATAAAGATCTTAACCCTTGTCTGCTGTCCAAATGGACATTCTTATTGATTCTGCTTAGATCTTTTTCTTTAATGTTCCAATTACCTCCCTTTGCAGCTGCATAAGAAAGACATAAACTATTTCTACACTGCTAAATGTATCCATCCTAGGGAATGATTTCTGGCTCTAGAGCAATGCAAACTGTATATACTTACCATGTTTAAGGCTATATCTCTACATAGCAGCTATGCCATTGCCACACAAGATACTACTTGGCATGGCAGACTCTTTGGGCTGCCCCAGGGCACATGATCTTCTGGGAG
This sequence comes from Coracias cyanogaster, assembly GCA_033124195.1. Classification (NCBI taxonomy): domain Eukaryota; kingdom Metazoa; phylum Chordata; class Aves; order Coraciiformes; family Coraciidae; genus Coracias; species Coracias cyanogaster. The sequence continues at coordinate 131,138 of JAVSBS010018867.1, read as the reverse complement.
GAGGAGGAGAGAGAGGAGGAGGTGTTGGTCTTAGTTTAAACTGTGATATAAAGAGAAGACTTTGCTAGAACTTGAGAGAGGTATATTGTAGGATAAAAAAGAGAGTAGATGTTGCATGCTCAGGGACATTTTGTTTGTATGGTGGAGTCTGAGAGTGAAATATAAGCAGGAGAGACTTTCAAGACAGAGTAATGGGGATAAAGGAACATGGTTTAATATTTCTCATATTGCCTTTTATGTATAAACTCAAGAAGTAAGACATTATAACAGCATATGAAAAAAGAGCTTCACTTCTGCAGTCATACCTGGAATTTAATAGACGTAGAAATTAACTAATTAATTCATTACCGTTTATGATTTCAGGTGGCCCAGGCACTGTGTTGGGATAGAGAGGAGAAGGTTGGATGACTGCTTTATGTGATTTTTGTTACTATTTTCTGAAAAGCCTCTGACTTCTATTTGTTCAAGGTTAGTAAACTGGTCTTTAGCTGTTTCTAACATTGGCTTTATTAGCACATTCAGATTTTGATAAGAAATTTCTTCCTCTAATTGAGTGGTTTGTTTTGTTCAGATGGATTTCATCTGTCCTGGTTTTAGGCCACTACAGCTTTGATGTATATGTTTAAAGAAGTTAGACTAGACTCACATTATAGACAAAAATCAATGCATTCAAAGGGCAGATCACCTGACCTAGATAGATACTCAAATGAAGAATTTTGCCTAGAGGTGCACTTTTACTTACATTGATTATAAAAAATGTCTTGCATTGTATTAGAGATCTTAGATCCCTAATGATGGCACAGCAGGACATGACATTTATTTATTTGCTGTGTTCTATCCTAAAAACAATTTGCATATATTCTGCAGAACAGTTATATGAATAATAAAACATTTTAAAATAAAACATAGAAACTTGTTATTTATCTTATGTTTACATTATACAGTTTTATTCTTGGTCCTTTTGGACGGTTTATGTGGCCTCCTGGTCCTTAGAGACATTCTATTTTATTCTGTTTTCCTCTCCTTTGATGCTTAAAGTGTTGTATATAGGTTCAGATACAATCAAGTTTGCTTTCTCCATCTTAATGCTTTGGAGGCAATTTCCTCTTCAGTTTAAATTTGTCACTGGGGAAACCTTTTTCTTCTGCTCAGCCAAACAGGTGGTTTTTATTTTTTATTTTTTTAATCCACTGAAAGGGTCAAGATCATATTGGAAATGTGAAGTTCTGTACTTTCTCCCTTTGTCTTAAAGTAAAAGCATACCAATTGTAAATTGAAAGTCCCACAGATTGTTTCAGTTGGTTTTTATTTTTCTTCTGTAGTGTAACTACATATAGATGACTTTGGCCCTTTTCACTGTCATATCTGAAATTCTTCAAGCCACTAATGAAATTTTTCTCTGAACTTGCATGTGAAACTTCTTGGACAGCCTTGAAACAAAAGCGTGGATTTGGGGCTGATTAAGCTTAAAACTCATCTTGCAGTTCAGGAAAGAAAGCGCAAGGCAGATTAAATGAATTTGCCCAAAGAACAATAACAGTAGTCTAACAATTTATAGCTGTGCCTAGAAATATACATGTGCACAGTTGTCCCATTTCAGTTGCAGTGCAATTTGGTTTACTCCTAAAGTTAAATACCTGCTGCTTATGCAAAATTACATTATTTTGCTTTTGAGATAGGCATGCAGGAGTATGCATGTGGACTGATGGTTACATCTCTACAGATGTTCTGTAATTACTGTAGTTCAACGTTGAATTTTAGTATCATCATCCATATTTTCCAATTTCTTTCCAATAAAAGAGCAATATTAGCATCAGAATATCACTATTAATCCACTTGACCTCTACTGAACCATCACTATTCAGCTGGTTCGAAGCAATAGTTTTGCTTAAGAGCTTCAGACTTGTGCTGTCTGGACCTCTAGAATATTTTGTTTTCTCTGTTGTCCATAACCTAAAAAAGTATCTCTAACTGGAGTCTTCTGACTGAGCGTTCCTGCATGCGTAGACCTTGATTCAGGTTTGACAGTTTCTGAGACCATTTGTGGTATTACTTTTTTTTCAGTCCTTCAAGTAAGATGCCATATTTTGTACTCTCCGGCTTCCACTGGCTTCTACTTTTCAGTGTCTTGTGCTGAGTGTTTTCCAGTTCCTGAAGTTCTTGGGCTCCTATCTTTACACTTCAGACACCGAAGAGTCTATCTTGAAAATCTGATGAGTGTACTATTCTTTAGCATGTAGATCTGACTTGGTAAACAGGTCAAAGAGTCTTGCTTCTGGATTTGTAATTACATTAGCCAGAATTTGGAGCTGGAGATTATTTGCTCACAGACCTCAGTGCATTAATTTATTTCAATGTTGTTTCCTCCTCAGTTATGGCAATTTTCATTTTTGTACTTTTATTTCCACTAGCTCTTTGACTTCACTTCCAAGTACTATATCATTGTAGTTACTGAAATCTGTGTCAAAAGGGGTTTTTTTGACAGTATCTAAATTAATTTTAATCATTGCCTTCCTCTTTCTTTCTTCTCTTTTTATTTTTGTGGCTAAAAATCTTTTACTATTTGTTTTAATTTCCTTTGGAAGGTACAGCTCAGATTGGGAGTTGGCAAGTCTCACTTTTCTCCTACATATTCTGACCTTCAATATTCAGTCAATCTGTTCTTGCTGCTTCTCATAGACTTCCAGCTTACCATTGAAACTCCTTTTTCATACTGATGTGATCAAGGTCACAAATAGGCAAATGGATTTCAAATCTGAGCAATATAGCATTTACCCACATCTCAACAGAAGCAGTGAAACATCACACAGAAGAGTTTATTCACTCCTTGATTGAGTACTACCTGATTCTCAGCATGAGGCGATTAGTTAGTCAGGTCTTGGGTCTTTTCCTCTCAATCATTTTTCTTTTACTTCCAGTACACATATTGGTTTTGCATCTGTGCTTTCAAGTAGTTTCAAGATTTTTTTTTGCAGACAGTATTTTAAACTTTACAAATCCACCCAACCTTCACTGATTCCCTTCATTTTTAAAGAATTTCATTATTAAAATAGTAATTCTTAATTTTGTTTTAATTTCTCTTTCCATCCTGACTTTACTGTAATCTGCTCATCTTCACTTAATTCAGGGTAATTTTTATTTTTCCAGCTGTATTAGGTTCTCACTACATCTTGTTCATGCATTTGAAGGTATCATTTTTTCTCATGATTCTGTTGTATAAATATTTGCATCACAGTGTTTTTTGCTAGAATATGGTCTTCAGTCAATATATGGCATAGCAACAATGTATTAATCTTGATACTATCTGTAGCTCTGATAGTAAGACATTGATCTATATTCAAATCTGATCTTGACTGTTTGGAAAAAATATATATAACAAATTTCTTTATAGAGCTACTAGTACACTTCTAAGGTGTTTCTACTCTATTTCGTCAAGACTTCTTTTTCCTCCCACCCCTACCTTTGTATTATTAGTAGAAAAATTAAAACTTCAGGTCATTCACATCTCTAATAAATCCTTGATAAGATGTTTGGCTGGAGAACCTATCTGAGAACTTCACACACGTTTCTTTGCTTTGTCCCATCAGCATGCTTTTTATTATCTCTATCTTTGAAAAATTCATTTCTGAAGTCATAGAAAAGCAATAATATGTACAGAAAATTCACTGGTCCTGCAAGTCCTGCTGCCCTTCTGACTCATCCCTTTCTTATGATGAGGAAACCCTTGGAACCCTCATTCTTCCAGTAACTCATCTGTACTGATTTCTTCTGTGATAGGTATAAAATTTAAAATCAAGTGAACTAGAATCTAGATCCTATACAATATGTGTTATCACATTTTAAGGGTTCTTAAACCTCTGTTTTCCAGAAATTTGCTTATGTATGAATTGAAATATTTATCCTGGTTCCCCTACCAAAGAAAAAAAAGTAACATAACATTTTTGTTAGTTATACACATAAAATTAAGGAAGTATAAACAGAATACAAAGTTACTGAGCAGGATGGCATGAAAGCAAAAAATTCACTGTAAACCTCAAAACAACAGTATTTTCTGTTCCTCTCTCCTTCTGTCCCCTCCTTTTTAAATGCAGAAGTACCCTCTCTCTCCTAATAACAATCAAGAAATTAATTTAACCTCTCAAGGAGAACATAGACTTGCAGTAGCATCTCAAAGTACTATTCTTATTAAAAATGCTTGTTTTGTCATAAAAAGGTGAAAAAGAAGAGGAAAGAAAACTGAGACTCCACACATAGTTTAACAAGTTACATATTAAATAGCTTTCAGTCAGCAGAACTGCTGTGAGGCAGATATCATTTGGTGATCTATCTAATGGGTTGAAGATCCCCCTGCAAGAGAGTTTATATCAAATGTGACAAAAGAAAATGTTTAAAATGTCAGCTTTAAAGTGACTGCTGTTGTTTTTGTCTTTGGTAATCAGAGGATTAGAGATTTCACTTAGGATATTGCAAATGGATAAATTTTTTCAGTGATTGAACTGCTTGCAAATTGACTTATGGAATCCTTCAGCAAAAATCAAAGCACGTGATTTGTATTTCAAGGGACACAGTTTAAAAACTTTTATTTATTCTATTTTTTGTTGCTTTTTAGTTCTACACATGAAAACCGAGATGACTTTGTTTATGCTCATTTAAAAGCTGAAATCTTTGAGTATTTTGCAGTGCTTCATATTCATACTACTTCTCTCTGTGGAATTAAGTAAATACCAGGTCTTGTGGACAGAGTGCATGAGCAGACTGTCTCTCTCAACCCTACTGTTAAATAGTTAGTTGGTTATTAATGATGGGTAGGTCAGAACAGTCCAAGTGCGCTATGAGCCACACTGTTCTAATATAATTGCACATAGAAACTGTACAGAAAGTTCCTGATGTACTGGCAGGACTCAGGAAACGTTGCTGGATTTTGGTCATGCATTTTCCTACAAGTAGTATCACTGGACTGCTTAACTATGTCACATATAAACACAACAGTCTCACCTTAGATAAGTCCTGCATTTATGCCTTAGGGATTTTATATGCCTGTCCTTATGCGTCTGCATGTCTCATGTATGTACATGTGAAGACTTAAGATGAAATTATTACTATGTTTAAATTTAAAGGAAAACTACTTCTATGCTAGGAACTTTTTTTAATGTCTCCTGTTAAATGCGTGGGGTATCAACATGGAAAAGAAGGAAGCAAAAAGTCTCGAAGACTGGGAGGACACAGCTTATATATATACATACATAATGCAAGCTGGTGGAGAAGCTTGGAACTGAAAACATCAGAAATTGTTTTAGAAATGCCAAAATTTAAACTGATGGCATCTTCTTATCTTAGTAGTTTTTACTACGAATATGCTACCTATAAGAGCAGTATGTAACACTAAAAAGCAAACAAAAAACAATAAAATAAATGTTCATACATTGACTACATCCCTGCAAACAGCTAGGAAATACTCCAGAATCTTTGAAATTTCCATCTGTCCACAAAGATTAGAGTGAAAACACTTTATTAAACCATGGCTAAGTTTATGTTATTCAAAAGTTAAAAAATACTCTTCACATGAAAAATGTTCAATGACCCTTTATGCTCATATTGCCAAGAACTACTCAAAATGGCCTTTTTGCAAATAACTTACAGTTAACCACATCAGATTCAGCAGGATTAAGCTAAATCGTCTTTTGATATCTAATGTGTTATACTTCCAAAGTAATTCAATGGCAGAGACAAATAGTTAAAGTGCAGGAAATTCACATGCATCCCCAGTGGCAACAGATCTTCAGGGCAGTGAGCATGGGAAATAAAGAATTCTTATTTGTGTTTCTTCCAATTTCTTGCCATGTTTCCTCATCCCAGCCAGAATTGCATTGCTAAAGATTCCACAGTGGCCAGTGAAAGGATGAATGGAATTTAGTTCTCTTTTGTGAGCTGTATGAGGAGAGAGAAAGGACACAGTAAAGCTTTTATTGACCCAACTCCAAATCCAGTGTGTCTAACTAGGAAATTGTTCATTCAGATGGAAGCCAAAAAAGTGTCTATGCCTCAATGTGGCTGAGACAGCAAAATCAATTCAGAAGACAACAGCTCTGTTTAGTAAGGATTCAAAGGAAGAAAATGTACCTAAATCAATAAACAATATACATAATAAAGCATTTATACTGCATAATACTTTATTAAAGTGTCAAGAAATACAGATTCCATCAGCCTTTACAAATACTGGATTTTCATAGGCCAGAAGGCCTAAATGACTTTTAAAATTTAAACAAAGAGAAAGATTTATGCAATTTCTCATTGCTCTTCCAGTAGAAATTTTTTTGCCATGCTTTTTGCCTTGTTTAGATTGTAAAGAACACTTATAAAGTCACATAATCTCAAAATGTTGAGATCTTTCATATAATCTCTCTAATCACTCCTGAGGATTTTTACTGCCTACAGTTACAGCTCAAGAGTGAAGTACATCAATGGTGATGATCACCTCTATATGTGGCTACATAACTGGCCTTTCAAAGTCAAGACTAAGCCTGTATATGCTTCCAGTCCAACCTTTTTCTCATAAAACATCAGTATTCTTAAACATGGATACTAGAACTGAGCCATACATATTTATTTAATCAGCGATGAAATAAATGGTTCTCATGGAATTAATCGTTCTAATTCTACTAATGGAAATTTTATTAATATTTGGAGGGTTGGACAGTTCTATACTGCTGTTCTTAAGCCTTCAGGTGAGCTGAACACAGGGCACACAGTGACCTGCTTTCATTTTAGGTGGGTCTAATCACAAAGTGTCTCTCTATTTACAAAGGAAACTCAGGGTGAAGAGAGACCTTTTTTAAGTTAAGAGGATGGGATCCAGGTACTAGAGAGGTATAAAATATCCCATTCTTCATGCTTGGTATTACCTGATTTTTTGAGAATTGTAATGTAGCCATGTTCACATTTTTCATAACCAATTTGTGTAGCAAAGCATAAATTTAGCATACTTAGCTTTTATTTTAGGATGTAACTGTGAGATACTTTATCAGTAGTGTATTAGAGTTGGTGTGTATGTCTAGGGAGAAGCATGAGATAGCCCTTGTCAGAAAAAAGGGAAAGGGAAGAATGATGAATCTTGGCATCAGAGAGCCTCAGCTGACTCCCTTATATCAGGGTTAAAATCTGTATCTTCTCGCATGCCTTCTTATCTGTGCTCCTGGTCTCCTTCCCATCTGTGGCAGAGATAATAGCACACATCCTCCTATGCACTTATTTGTTCCCACTGCTTCATCTTTTCCTCCACTCTTTCTTTCAGATTTTATAGTCATAAATTACACCCAGTTTCTCTGCTGCTGCCTCATGGAAATGGTAGAGGTTTTGATTGATATTAGATTGCACATCCCTATTTTGGAAGTCAGAGGAAGGGCATGTTGAAAACGGAAGAACTTAATGGAATAGATGGCAGTAGTTCTAACAAACTATTCAAAAAACCTAGTGTGACAGACTTGCAGCAACTTGTTGGGAATTATCCTCCTTTGGATGGGATAGAATTAAATTAATTTAGTATCAAAATATTAAAGATATACTGTACTAAGTGAAGAATATTCATTTTGCATTTGAAAAAAAGGTGCACTGACAAAAGGTTCAATTAAACCTGTAGAGTCTCTAACTCTTCATATCAAGCTGTTGCAAAACATATTCTGATTGCTTTAATTCAGTATAAAAAAAGCAATGATCTAGTTGTCTGTCAGTTGAGGGCCACATCTGTAAGCTTCCTGATGGAAGATTGCAGTCAGAGCATAAACACGGTGGACATTAGCACATGACTTAAATTGTTTATGGAATGGAAATGTTATTTATTCATTAGGAAAAGGAGAGCAAACATAGTCAACTCAGTCATTCTCAGTTGATGCTACCTGATGGGCACTTTCAGAAAAAAAAGCCAGGCTGGAGAAGTAGAAATTAAGAGATCATTCTCTTTCTTTGAAACCTGTTTGAAAGTAGGCTTCCGCATGTACTAACCTTTATTTTAGTGATGTAAAAAAATATGTCTAATTTCATGTAATATTTATTAACCTCAGCTTGAGATAAGCTGGATTTTGGTCATTGATTCCAGTTTTCCTGAACTTGTCCTGTGCAAACTATTTCATACAACCAAGTTATGTTTGTAGTTTGCACTGTATTTTCAGTTCCGTTTTTTGTTAACAGTTCAATGCATTTAGCTATATTCCATTCTTGCATCATTTAAAATTTGATGCCATTTTTATTATAGTACTATAGCTAAAGGACAGGGGATAGTAGTTAATAAGAATGTATTCATCTGTATGTTGGGTATAAAGATGGTTTAAGTACGTA
>JAVSBS010018867.1:100297-122707 GCA_033124195.1 Coracias cyanogaster | reverse complement strand
GAAGGGAAGGGAAGGGAAGGGAAGGGAAGGGAAGGGAAGGGAAGGGAAGGGAAGGGACGGGAAGGGAAAAGAGGAGAGGAGAGGAGAGGAGAGGCGAGGAGAGGAGAGGAGAGGAGAGGAGAGGAGAGGAGAGGAGAGGGATGTACTAGATGGGACCAAAGACCCACTTTTATTTTGTCCCAGATTATTTTTCCTCTCATTTCTGGGGGGAAAGGGAAAAAGTACAAAACCCAACATATCTATGAAGTTAATTTAATGCTAGCTTCTGGAAATCAATTTTATAGGAACTTCCTGATCCTGAGTTACATCCAGACAGTTGTGTTCTAGTCTTTGATGGAACTATCCTCCATGAATTATCAAACTTTTTTAAACTCCTACTTTTAGACTCTACAGTATCTTACAATAAAGAGCCCCACAAATATATTATTCATCATGCAAAAGTGTGTTCCATATTTTGTTCAACGCTGATAGATAACGCAACTCCTGCCTCCTCCTCCTCTTTTTTTTTGTGTGTGTGTGGTTCTTTTTGTTTGTGGGGGGTTTTTTTCATTTTTTTTTAACTGTGAGAAACAGTGAATATCTCTTCTCTCTTTCTCTCCTCTACATTGCTAATGATGTAAATCACTACATAACTAATCATTTCTTTTCCAGTCGTCTCTTCTTCATCCTGAGAAGTCATATTTTACTAAGCATCTAAGTGTGCTGTTCAGTGCCTCTGATCATCCTCTTGCTTTTCTGAGTATCTGTTCCAAGGTGAAGCAATCAGAACCTCAGGTGTATGTGGGACCTGAATACACCGTATGAGGGAAGCATGATGACTGCTTCTTGCCCTTATTTTATGTCCTAATACTTCTTTGTTATACTTGCCCAGTTCTGGGCAATGTGGAAAACTGCAACGATTCCAACATTGTCTCAGGCAGTAATGGCTGGTTTAGAGCAAATTAATTTCTCTTTATAGTCACTTTCTCTAGATGAATTCAATGTTGAATTTAGTCTGCCATTCTACTGGTGTCTAACATGAAATCATCTGTAGCTCTTTCAGATGGCTCTGGACCTAGTCATTCTAGCTATCCAGAGTAATTATCTGTAAAATTTATTACCTCATCATGCTTTCCATTAGAACATCTATGAGTATGGTGAAACATAAACACTCAGTAAAAATACTTGGAGGATATATTGGTAAAGTTTCCTTTGTGAGAACTGACAATTTCTACCTATCCTTTCTTATTTTATAACAGTTTGCTTGTGAACGGCATACAACTGTAAGACCTTATGTCTCTGAGAAATTCAGTTAAGAAAGGAACTTTGGGAGAAGCTTTTTGAACACTCCAGTACATTAGCTGTACTAAAGCGCCTTTGAGGAAAGACACATACCTAACCAGAAAAGTTGCGGGTCTCAGTGTAGTCCCCTATGGCAGTTCAGGCCTATGAGGCAAATTCACAGACCTATCTATGTATTATATGGGTTATGTATTTTGTATTTATAGGCTAATTTAAAGTATTAATTCAAACCAGAGAACTCATAAAAGTTACTAACCAAAGACAAAAGCCTAAGCAAGTTTTAAAAACTTAACAAAATGCTAAACATTTAAAATAAAAGGAAAGAAAATATCTGAAACAGGATGTGTGCATACAACATACTTCAGGGTACTTCATTTCACAATTCTCTCTGAAAAGACTGATTTTCTCACAGCTGTTGATTTGCTCCTTACATGATTCAACCTTTCATCCCTATCAGTAACTTCTTCAGTACTGGTAAGTTTCACCAACCTTGTGTCATCAGTATTCTGTCACTCCTTTATTTTTTCACAATAATGCATGAGATGTATGCCCAATGTTCCAGCTTTCTCTTAGTACGAAGGATTTTCACATGTCTCATGAACTGCATGATAGGAAGAAATCTGTCCCTCTTATGTATCTCCTAGGATCACTGATATTCCCTTCCTCTTTGTCTTGCCTATGCTTTTTGCTCTATGCTCCTCCAAATATTGCCTATTATAATGTGACAGAGATTAAAGCAAAAACTTCTCTGGCAGAATAATACAATTCTGTCAAAAAAACTTGGCATATTTTGCATAAAACAGTAGAGAAGTGTTTGGAATTCAGATTACAGTTAGAAGTGTAAGACTTTGAACATCAGAGAATGGCGTTAACATCTGGTATTGCAGTTGATGTCACAGTATATATAACTTCTGAGTTCCCTAGGCATTCCTAAATTTACTGAATTGCCTATAAATATAATGCATGATCTTATTTTAAGGTTTTACTGTCCTCTACTTTTGTCAAAATCTGCTTTTGCTCATATACACTTCTAGTAGAAAAATGTGACCGATAAAACTGAAACAAACTATTCTAGCTGGACGTCAGCTCAAACCCCATGTTCACAGTCTGGTGGCTAAATAGTTGTGAGTTAGTATTAGTACACAAGCTGCCCTGTTTACATTCTTGTAAGCTATGCTGCTGTGATCTCTACTATCAGATGCCCTCCATTTCTGATTTTCCTGCTATGCAGGATTTTTTGGCTCATCAATATCTGTATTGTATATAGAGATAGAGTGTTAGGGGCTAAAAAACAGATCTCAAAGCCACAATACTGTATCCTGCATATCATATAGACCACTCTCTTGATTGTCATCACTTTGTGGCAAGTCACATTTGGCTTCTGTTGCATCCTTCTGTATCTATTTTCAGGTGTCTTTCTCCCCTTTCCTTCCAGTTCTTTGCAATTGGTCATCTAATGAGCTGTTTTACATAGCTCTTTCTCTCAGCTGTCATAGATTTTTTTTTCTGAGTGTTCAAGAAGCACTTTTTTCCACTAATAACAACGGGCTTCATGTTATGCAAACAGGAAAACCATTTTTTAATCTTCACAGAACTTAATCTTTAAGATGTATTAACTGTACTAGATTATAATTACATGCTCACAATATTAAATAAAGAACTAGGATTATGGGACACTAACTTCTGTTTTTTCCACCTATGTGAAATGTCAAAAATTTCAGTTTTGGGATTGTTTTCTTGTGGATTTTTTTTTTTTTAAGGGAGGTTTTAAAAAACTCTAGTAAGGGAAATAAACAAAATCTTTGTCAATTCATGGCATAATAATATGAGCTTCAGATTTACTGAATAACTATTTTGGAATGCCTGAATTCAACTGAATGCTATCTTTACACAGAGTTTGGTGTAATTATTTAATTAATGGAAATGAAGTATTGCAGTCCTGAAGGGTTTGAATAAGTGTTGAAGGACACTGTGGATAAGACCCATGGCTTGGCTGCTGCTCAGGGTAATTCATGTATTTGAATAATGAAATGGTGAATTTTCATTGCTTGTCTCTCTCTTTCTTCATTCAGCTTTGTATCACGATGGAACCAAAGAAATCTGTCTTCTGCCAGACAGTAAGAACCTATGTTGCTGGGGCAACATGTTGACCACAAAAAAACCCTTAAAGTAAAGGTGGCTCATTTCCAAGTCACCATTTTTCAGGGGCTTGGGGCTTTTTTTTCACGTTTTCATAGAAAAGACACGCACTGGCAAGAACGCCTTGTGGGAGGCTTTATAATCAATAAACCTGTTGTTTCTAGAGGGATTATGAATCAGAAATTAATGCTAAGCAGGTGAGAAATGTACACCAGTATTTCTCAATTTTAAAAATATGAAAACCCTTAGAAGAAGTGCATAAAAGTTCTAAAGAACCTATTTAGAAAGCATCTGCTTAACTAAGAATTGGTTGCTAGGATTTAAAGAGATTGTCACAAAGTTGTCCTCAAATCTGCTTCACTGAAATGCTAACTGGGTTAAAAACATGTTCTTAATGTTAAAAGAGTTGCATAGGATTAAGCTGCACACTTCCCATTGAATGAAATGGAATTTGTGTAGTTAAGTTCAGTACTTTGGAAACCTTCACTGTACATCACGAATGCAGCAATGTTTCAAGTACAGAAGAGAAAAAAAACCTTAGTAACAAAGATGTGACTCAGCAAAAGAAAAAAAAAAAAGAAAAAACCAAACCCTATAAAAGCTCAAAATATATTACTATCTTCTTGCATAAGAACGACAAAGTCCATTAGTAGTAATGATGCTGTAGTAAAAGGTGCTTGCCGAAATAAAGCCCATTATGCTGAAGTGTTGGATAGTTTTCTATTCTTCATACTAAAATTAATCTACAAGAGACATCATGAAGCTATTAGAGACAAGGATCTTTCTTGACTTAAAATGCAACAAAATCTGAGTGACTTTTCTGGGTCTGATAATGATCCAAAGGTTGTATTGCAGGATGCATGCTATTTAATTTAGGTGCCTATCTGTTCAGTGCTGGAAAACAAAAGGAAATGTCAGGAGAATGTGTCCATTTGGGGGCAGTTGGCTGAGTAAACTTCATCCAAGGCCCTGTGCTATTGTGGAAAAGGGCATTTGGTGCCTACCTTTTTGCATGTGACGCAGGGGTTAGAGCACTAGTCAAAAGAGATTGAGGCTGGTATGTATTGGGATTAAAGAGAGTTAATCAGTGTCAACTGAGGCAGGAATCCTCACTGTGGTCATATTTACATCCCTAACAACACAGTAGTAAAGACCAACCACAGCAGATCGAAAAAAAAAAGATTCTGGGACAACTCACTCTTCTTCCCTTTTGGAGCCAGGGATCATATAACCTACAGGTAGAGAAGGCCTCTCCACTGTCTATCACTGTGTTGCATCCTTTCAGGACTTAAAGAGGGCCTATAAGAAAGACGGACACAGATTTTTTAGTAGAGCTTGTTGTGATGGGACAGGGGGTAATAGTTTTAAACTAAAAGAGGGTAGATTTAGACTAGATAAAAGGAAGAAATTTTTTACTATGAGGGTGGTGAAACAATGGCATAAGTTGCCCAGAGAGGTGGTAGATGTCCCATCCCTGGAAACATTCAAGGTTGGGTTGGAGGGGGCTCTGAGCAACCTGATCTAGTTAAAGATGTCCCTGCTCATTGCAGGGGGCTTGGACTAGACGACTGTTAAAGGTCCTTTCCAAACCAAAGCATTCTATGATTCCAATTCTATCTGTAAAGAGGAACAGCCTAGGCTAAACAGAGGTAATTGTTTGTATAATAAACTGGAGTACGTTCATTATGAGATCCTATCTATCAGGTTATGTGCTTCTGTTGCTCACACACATCACAGGTTCCAGCTTCATTAGCTGCTATGCAGCATGGAGAACCTGGGAAAGGGTAAAAGGAATTTGCCATCTGCCCTAAAATGTTAGCATACTGGGATCCCTAATGCTGATGCAATGCATATAAGGGTTTAAAACTGCAAAGGTAAATACCAAGGAAGTGGAAACAACTGGACATGCAAACAATGGAATTCAGCTGTTGTGCATGGTGGACACTTGCCTGTGTGTTATAGGGTCCTATCTGCAGTGAACTATCTTCTGGAAAAGATCTTTGCTTGTGACAAGTCAGCAAATTTCAATAGGCAAGAACTCCACATAGATGCTAACGCTTATAGTCCCAGCTCCAAGTGTTAGACACTCAGTCTTCTCATGGCCTGGGGACTTTAAATTGATAGCCTTTTTCTTGAGCAGTCTGCTCCAGTGGTTTTCTTGTATTGGATATGAAAGTGCTCACTGATTTATTTCTAAAATTGAGCAATTCACAGAAACGTCTGTTTTGTTAATCCTGCTGGGATTTGATTCTGAGCGGTTCAACAGTTCATACTGGTATAGATCTAGCAATCAGGAAAAAAATGGAAATTCCAGTGCTCAGTGGTCTAACCAGGGATATCATGAATAACAGGTCAACGGAATGTTAGACTTAAACAGAAAAGTGTTTACATGTCTAAGGTCATATCCACCGCAAAATGTAGCCTAATTTTTACACCACCAAATTAATGCAGGCTTAGGCAGTTAACAGTGCATAAATGCAGTCACAGTGTTTTCAAGCCTAAATTTACTCATGCAGAGCCAGATGAGCTGTCACTGCAGTATGCCTTTTCCTAGTTTCCACTCTTAGCCTATGTGGAGCCAGGGCTGGTGTCTCTGCAACCAAACCCATAGGACACAAAGAAATGCTGTGAATAATCTAGGAAGTAAACCATAAGTCCTAAAAGTAAATCAGTTTGCCTGCTTTTTCTTTCAGCACAAACCCAGTTTTTCATGCTAACTGGATTAAAACATGGAAGATGTTTTGCATAGTGACCTTTGTATCTTTTCCATAAAACTGTGTTAGCACTCTTCTCCATAAAACTCTTCTGGCTTAAAGTGAGAACACTGTTGACTAAAGTTAATTACTTTGAAGTAGTAAGCAACAGATATTACTAATGAATAAGAAGAACTTTTCTAATAGATAGAAACTGGTTTTGTGGAAATTTGCTTGTGTCACTATTTTTTGAGAAGGAAGTTAAGAGAGAAACATAAGTACAAACTTATCACATGTGTAGTTAATTTACTGCTATTAGAGAGGGTGGGATCCTCAGTGATACTATAAGCTCAGGATGCTGTGTGGCTTTTTATAGAGCTTTGGAAAAGGGAAGAATGAAACTATGAGACGATAAATGCTTCCCTGGCTTTGAAGCAACTGCCATTTAGTGTAGGCCCTTCTTTGAATGACAAGAGAAACACAATTCTTAAACTATCTAACTGTACTCTTGGTCAAACTCCCATGAGATTGATGGATGAAGTAAATGTTGCTGGGCAAAGAGGTCTGGGGCAAAAGGGCCAATACACCTTCAACACTTGTGGTTTATGAGTTAGTGATAGTATGAAACTGAACCTCTGATCCTGTTCAGAAGATGCACCAAGCTATGGAGGAAACATATTCAGGGTAACTAACTGAGCAGAGAAGTGTATTATATAGGCAGAATGGACTTTCAAGAGAATCCTCTCATAATATTATACAAGAATGTTCTCTCAGACAGCAGCATTAAACAAAGCCTGCAGGTAGAAGTAGTCAACTTTGGCATTGTGCTAAAATTATACTGCTGAACATGTCAGCATCATTTATTTCTCAGCTGAAATCTCTTGCTTGAAACTGCTTAAGATTCAGGAAAAAATTACTAGCACTACAATCCCTTGAGTTGACTTACTAGATCAGATAGGATTTCTGCTTAGCAGGACTGCATGTGCACACTAGCCAGTCCCCAATTCCATTTTGAGGTGAGATTTGGGCACTTTTATCTGTCATGGAAAAGCATTGCAAGAGTGACGGAAGCTGTGTTTTAGTGCACCCTGAAAAGAAGCTAAGAACCAGAAATGAAACAAAATAGAAGTAAGTGTAGATCTTACCTCTGTACCAGTGTAGATACGTTTAAGGAGACTGGTTTGCTAAGTGGGCCTAATCATTTTCATGTAGTTTTGTCCATATTGCCTTTTGGAAGAGAATAGCCCAAGGCAGGCATGGGAGAGAGTGTTGATGGTGTGGCAACACGAAGAGTTAGGCACCTTCTTCCCTGGGCTGAGGTATTTTAGCAGCATACGCATTGTATGCAGGGGCTGGAAGCAGAGAGAAGTCACTCTTTGGCCTGCGTACAACAATGCAGGATGAAAGATGAGACTGGTACTGCAATGGTGCTATAGCATGAGTATTTGTGTAGTGTTCTCCAGTATAGTGTAGGCCTAGTGATACTGCTGTGATACTGGTATATTGCTTACCTGTGGTGCAGGTACTATAAGAGCTGTGGGAAAAGGGTTCATCAGAGCAATATGGGAAATTCAGGCACAGAACTTAGCAGATTTAGTGTGTTGCTGGATTAAGTGACAAAGTGTCAGCAGCCTCCCAGTTCTATGCAGTTCTTCAGTATTTTGCTTTTTTGAGCTTTATAGGAATATTTCTTAATCTAAGAGTTGTACCAAAAAGTGTTCATTCTTGTGCATGTGTCAGGTATGGTTGCCTCATTTTATTTTCCTATTATGCACTAGAACTAGAACTCAATTTAATGGAAGTATGGCTTTCTAGCTTTTTTTCCAAGAGTTCTTTTTCAGTTAATATCTCAGGAATTGCTTTTTGAATAATTTCAAGATGTTCTTCCCTTTTAAAGCCACCAACAATATTGCTAGTTTAAAACATTTGGGCACACCTTACCGTTCTCTTCTTTCAGCAGACCTGAATCTGCGCCTAACAAATAAGGATGAAAGAGAAATAAAATCACATTTGTCACAGATGGATATGAATAAACTGAAAGTTAGATAGCTCTTTAGCTTCCATAGTCATTCTAAGAACTGGATGCACTATGTACCTCAAGAATTGTTTCTATATTGTATAGTGAGTCCTATCTTCTAGGGAAAACTCTCTGCCAGCTGATCTCAGCATCACAAGAGCAGTGTTGATGTACATTTTAGCTTTTCATCAGTGAAAAGGTGCATATTTGTTTCTGCCCTTTAGAACATGCTATCACAGCAGTAGCATTGAACATAGGTACGATTTGGGAGCAATTAAAAATCCAAGTTATACTGTTATATAGTGACAGCAACAAAATCCAGTAACTTAATTAACCCACAATGTGATGTTGCAACTGAAAACCAGAAAGTATCAAAACCTCAGAAGACACTTCTTAGCATTCTAGGGTGGAATTCTTACAACATTATCTGCACTGTACTATCACTCTGGCTGTTGCACTGAGGAATAGCTTCCCCTGGGCTAGGCTAGAAAATATGCATATGAAGACATGGAAACTGCTAAGACCTCATGTCGGTGAACTATGAACCAGGAAAGAAGGAACTTTTCACATAGTTTCAAAGGAAGAAAACCTGTATAAATGAGCTGGAAGAGTTGAAAAGAACACACACACATCACAGCAGATCAGTATCAACAATGCTAGTATGCTCAGAGCAAAACAATGTCAAGGCTGTGAAAATTTAAGATCTAGCTTGTAAATTTGATGAGAAAGATAATTTCTTTCACTGTTCTACACTAATAGATGCCAAATAAATAAATAATTTCAATGCATTCTTTTCATACAATTATTTGATTAATCACATTTTAAAAACATTCTATGACCTATCTGCAATCAGTTCTTATACATAATTATTGCTGTTTCTGCAGTTACTAAAAAATCTCTTGTGTTCAGTACACAGACTAGAAAACATGCAAATGAAGCAGCTTATTGTTGTAGATTTCTCTTACAAGCAACTCAGAGAGATACTACTCTGTGCTGAAGGCAGTTCAAAAATTACACTTTGGAGTGTGATTTACTTCATGTACTTATGAACTTCATATACTATATATGAACTTAATGATAAACAGATTCTGATAGAAAGTATCTGATAAAAGATGTTTGAGCACTTCAGAGACTAATTCCTTTCATTCTAATGTAGGTATCTAAAATAAATCAACATAATAATCCTCTATAGGTACTTATTTCTTCCACTGACTGTAAGGTTTCTCATACAGGATGGCTGTATGAGAAAGTTTGGTGATGAATCTAGCACTCCTCCCCTCCTTATTGAGATGCTTCAATGGAACTTTTACATTTGGACGGCTCTAAAGAACCGTCCTAGATTGCATTTTTTTTTTCATTCTTAGTGTCATTTGGACAGGAATTCAATTACATTTATCTCAGAGGAGAGACAGAACAAACAGGCCAAACAGATAATTAACAGAGGTAAAGAGAGAACTTCAAGATTTTTATGAAAAGGAGGAGAAGGAAAAGAAGAGGAAAAAGTGAGAAGAAAAAAACATTTGTAATAATAAAAATAATTTATCAGTAATTTCTCATATTTTTAGCTGTCATATCCTTAAATAATTCTGTTCATTGTTTATATTCCTTATTTTTACAAAACCCAATGTACTATGTATAAAAGATAAAATATTTGCTTGAATGCTGTTGTTTGCAGCTACGTACTAATCTGATGTTTTGCTACTTTGTGAAGAATGGATACCAGAACTTGAAAACTTAAGCACAAACATCAGTGTATTGCAAATCTGGCATACAGTCAGTCCTTTAAGGGTGAAAGTTTTAATCCAATGTACATAAAGGAATTGTAGTTACATAGTCACCATGAATAAAACTCCTCCTTTGCAGTATGTTGGTTTACTTGTTATCAGCTTCGATTTCTGCTTTTTGTTTCCTTTATCAAAGCAGTGGACTTAATACATTTCAGTGTAGGCATAACATGCACTGAAATAATTTGTTTCTTTTTTTTAATTTTAGGGATTGGGCTCATACTCTTAATCACTACACAATAAAGGGATTATACATTAAAAAGGACTGTATGCAATCAAGAAGAAATTTTAATTGATCATAAATAGAACTGTTTTTGTGGAAATAATTTGACCTGACAGTTCAAGGTTTGATCAGCACATCACAGAGTTTAAGAATACTTTTTGACTTCAACAGACAGACTCCCAGAGAGTTACTGCAGCCTGAAATACTTTAGGAAAGCTAGTGTGTACAGATCACACAATGTCATTGTTTCTCTTAGTGCTTCCATTCCATTAGGAACCAATGCAGGACTCCTTTAACTTCCGAGAAATCTTCCAGTATCATGCTGTCCTGGTCAACACTGAAGCAACAGAGATTACAAGACATCAAACTACAATCTTTTATCCCATGTTCGATGTGTATAAAACAAGGAGTCAGCTTCCCTTTGAAGTACTAATTGACTGTCTGTATCAATCAGCACCTAATCCCTTTTCCGCATGCATTTAGTTCTCCACAGTAACAGAGCTGGCCTTCTCTGGGGTCTAGGCTGTGAAGCACTTACAGTAAATGTGTAGTATGCAAAGGGAGTAATTGATCTTAGTCTTTGAAAACCTATCTAAAAGCACCTAGCCCTCCTAATTCATGTTTTAGACAAACAGCAAGAAGATGAATATGAGTTAAGAGAGAAGAAATCTAGAAGACAGTACATTAAAAAATCAGCAGTGGAAACAGAGGCACCTGATTTTTTTTTTTTTTTTCAAATACAGATTATCCAGGAACTGAGGGCACCAGAGATTTCCTGATTGTTCTGGGTCCTTACATTTAAGGTTGGAGATGTAATCACAAAGAATTTGCTTGATGTTTTTAGGCACAGCTCCAATCACTACCTAGCTCATTACAAGAATTGTTAGTACAAGACCTTAAAGATGCATTTTACCCATTGCTGGGAGCACAAGCCACACAAAAGTGATCTTTTAGAGCTGATAGCCTCATAGTCTAGCCAGGCATCTGAAGTGATTTGCACTTATTTGATTGCTATCTCTGCTCCTCCCATGAAATGGAGATCAGGAAGGAGCCCACTTGGAATGTCAGTTTGTAATATGTAAAAGGAGAATGAAAGGACATAGTAAAGGGGATTTGAGAGACATTCTCCAGTAAGTACTGGCTCTGTGAACTAGAAGAGAAAAAATGCGGTAGATCGTAGTAAATAATAACCAAAAATTCAGGTCTTCAGGTGCACAGTAAAAAATGGCAATTTGTGTAAGAAGTACTCTTAGGAGTAGCAAAAGTTTAAACTTTTCTTTGAGTAAGTTATTAGAAACATTTATATTTTAGGAGTGTGATAAGTTTTTTCTACGCCACAAATGCTTTTTGAAAGAATGAATATTTCTTCAAAAGAAAATAATAAACTGGTTAGTAATAATACCTAGCATGTATCATTTATGCTCAGTATTTACACCTTAATAAAAAATAGCAACACAATATTCTACATGCTCTTTTCTTTATGTTTTGTATTGTTAAATTATTAACCTTTCAGATCCAAAGACTAAGATAAGGAGGTTTCATATTCTTTCAGACATGCTATAGAGTGACATTTTCTTAAAAGGAACCATGCCTGCACTGCTATCACCGGTGAATTTATAGTATGGATCTAAGATAGAATATTTTAAATATAGAATGGAAACCTCGGAAGAATTATTACCTTTTTTAGACTTCAGTGTCGAGCAGTTGACATGGTTGGCCGAAAATATTTCCTATCAAGTATAGTCATCATTAGTGTTAATTTAAAACTTCTAAAATAACCCACAACTTTTGAGTGCCACTGTTTTGAGGATATCTGTCTTGCCACACCATAGGAGCAAGTTAGGTATTAGGAAACATTTTCTGGAAAAATAATTCTAGTAGTCTCTTTTCAAAAACACTTTCCAGCTTTTTGTTAAACAAACAGTCACACAGTTCAATTAAATGTTAAATGAAATCTTGAATTTGCTTGTCATTAGGAAATTATTTTAAAGTGGCATGTCATGGTTTCCAAGGACATTTTATTTTTGTCTTTGTATAAAGCAGAGATATTAAAGGTGAATTAGACTTGCTGGTCTCTTGGGTGGTCACTTAAAGCAGGTCTTTGCATATGACAAAAACTGCCACAAAGACAGACCATGTAGCTATGTAGCAAGGAGGTCAAGACAGAGGGGGCTGTAGAAAAACAAACAAATCAAGCAAAGAAAACAAACCCACTTGTGCTACAGCTGCTTACACCTTAGCAGCTTTTTTTGTCTCTGCTGCTCCCTGAGCAGCAACTAACCAGTACTAACCCATGTGACAACTTCTTCCCCTTTCAGAAACTGTCTAAACTGTCTGTTTAGAGAAGATTTAGCCTATCCCCTGCTGTTGAGCCCACCTTGCCCTGACCCTGACCCTGTGCTCTACTCACAGTTGTTAGTTTGGGAGGAGTATTTGGAGCTAGTCCTCTTTCGGCAGTAGAGGGTCCACCTACAGAAGGAAAGCACAGCCAGTAGTAAAGAGAACTCCCTATGAGAAGTAGGGCTAGAGAGAATCAGTTTCTGAACTGACTTTTCTGACAGCTCTCCATTGTGAAGGAGATATTTCCTCTTTTCATGGAAAAGCAGGAGAGGGAAAGGAATGACCAAAGCTGTGTTCTGGCAGTGAACATTTCTGATTCCTCCTCTGTCCCATGCTGTTGTAAAAGTGGCATTCAGTGAGTCCCCACCTTTCACAATATCTACCTTCATTCTTCAGGAGCCCTAACTGATAGCTTTTTCTTGGCAAAGAAAAGGGGATTCACTTTCAGATTCTGACATCTGAATTAGGTCTAGATTGTCAGTTCTGGGATGCACTGAATACGTGACAAACTGTGTATGTTCTAGGGTAAGTGAAATATTTTAAGTAAAATCATAATCCTTGACATAAATATATTTTTAAAATAAAAATGTATTTAACTAGAAATCTTGTAAAGGAAGAGTGAGAAATTCTGATAAAAACCATAACAAGTACATGGTTCTTCCCTGACTCACAAGACAGACTACTAAAATTACATTATGCGTATAGAGTAGAAGGTATATATAAAAAGGAACTGTTCACAGTTTGGATTAGAACTGGCTTGAGGTTAGTCTGAAGAATGCTGGGCTTTAGGCAATGACTTCTTGAAACATGAACGAGATGGATGAATCTAAATGAGATTGAGGAAAGTTAGCTAAAGAGTAAATAGAAAAATTCAGACCTTATTTTATTGCCTAAGTAATTTATTTTAGTAATCTTTATGTTAAATGAAAAAACCATAACATTTTATATCCAGAAGTACCCATTATTAATTGTTTCCCTGAGTAGTGTCCTTACTAATTTCACTAGGATTAAGGTACTGCTCAACCAACAATAACTAGCAAAAATGAGGTTTTGGTAGAGTTACACACATATCATTTTTACTTCTTCATAGTAAACCAGTAATCAGCAACATTTCACAAAATTATTTTCATTTCTACTTCTTTGTCTACTGTATGATTTTCCACTCCACTCATACCGTGGCTCAAAAAAATTGGTCTATCGCTGCCCAAAGTGTACTTTGGTTCGCTTCTGGTAAGGAAGTGTACTTTGGTTTGCTTCTGGCTTGAAAAAGTGCTTGTCTTCACTTTGCTGCTGTTGCTATGCCAGAGGAAGAAGACCTGTATTTATTATTTATTGTTTTCTACATGTTACTAATCTTGGTTTGAATTGGAAAAGCTGTCTTCCTGTGAATGTATTAAGAGTGGTCTGAAGGGCTCACTAATCAGTGCTTTAAAAAATATCATTAATAATTTACATGCTTTAAGAACAGACCCATAGCATTTCCAGGAATATGCCAAATATTATCTATGACTAACATCCTGTTAAATATTTTATCTGCAAGAAATAATTTAAATCATCAAATGAATTTCAGCTTTTGGTGTCATGATGAGTCTGGCATACTTAACAACAGTGTTAGTCCTCAGGTAAGGTATGAAAGGCCATGGAGACTAATTAACCAGGAAGAAATAATGTGTGTCTAGGATGCTCAGAAGAGATTAAAGCATTACATGACAGGTGGCTAAGGGAGACATTACCTCTATTAGGTAGGTTTAAGAGAAAGATCAAAGAATTGGAGCATGTAGAGTTGCAGCCTCAGGTGGGCCCATGCAGGAGAGAGAGCAATCATATTCCAGAGGATATGTGGCTCAGTCTTAGTCTCCTTCTCCAGATTTGCTGAGCAACAGTGAAGTGGCAGACTGCTTTTTGCATATTAGCCTCCTTCAGCATGATGGTAGTAGGAAGTGATTCAACTATCTGTCAAGGCAACCTCTTTAGAAAGCAACCATGTGAAAATCATACAGTATGAATGATCAGCCTATGGTATTGCTGTCAGCCAGGCTGTGCTCTGAATAGGTTTCTAGGCTGCTGTCAGGGAAATCAGTGCCAAAGAGTTAGGAAGTGCACTTCTTATCTTACATGCTGCTGTACTCTTATGCATCACATAAAAGTTTTCTTTTAAGAAAGCTTTTCCTAAAGGAAACATCCGTCATTACATTGTATATAGAGATCAACAGGTTTTGCATTCCTTGTGGTGTTATCATGCCCTTTCATCAGCTAACCAGCTAATTTACACCACCACAGCCTTCCTGTTACAGATAGAAGGAAGGATTTGATGTAACCTGAAACCCTAACTCACTCATTACCCCAGCAGAGGGTCACTCTGCTACAATAGTGAATGCAATGAATATAAAAGCATTTTAATAGAAACCTTCCCTGCAGCTGGAGAACATCATCTGTTTGAAGAATTTCTGGTAAACAGGCATTTTCCAAAACATAAACATTTGGTTTTTAAATGAATATTTATTCTGTTTCACTCTACATTTATTTGTGAAGAGGAAATGTCTGTATAAATAGATGATTAAGATCTAGAGTGCTTATTACCAAAGAGGGATTGTAGCTTATTCCTGATCGTTGTACGAAGAAAACTTTCTGAACCTGTGGTGGTCAAAAGAAATACAATATTGAAAGCTGGTTTTAGTACATTTAGAGTGGAAGAGTGTACTGTTGCATGTTCAGAGCTTTAAGTGTTTCTTCTGACCTTTTATGGAGAATAGGAAACATGCATAACCAGAGAGCAATAGCCAGAATCATTTATAGAGCTGAAGAGCTCATGTCTGCTCATAGTTGGCCTGGGGGCTAGCTGGTAAAGTAGGAGAAAGGAGATAAATCTTCCTTGCATATCACTCAGTGCCCTCCTTTATTGCTCTTGCTCTCCCTGAATGTAAAAACAAGAGAAAGCTAATGTCCTCTTTCAGCAAGGCATTTAGCACTTTAGCTCCATGAGCTGCCTCACATAAACTTTTCCATTTGCTTGCAGTGTTCCTCACTTTAAGTATTTGATGGTAAGGTGATGATTCAACAAAGGCAAAGCCAGAATTTTGGCTCACTTCTGGCCTCTGTGCAGTGAAGGCAATTGCTAGAGATGAAGAGACCTGAACTGACGATTAAACTGAAGATATCACTGTCAGAGTGTGCTAACAGGGAAACTCTGATCTGCACCTCTAAGTCCCTACTTTTGCTTTGTTCAAGCAAACGAACTATGTCAAAATAAAACTTTATTTCTTAAATCTTCTTTCAGCTAGTTTTGAAACAACAGTGTAGTTTTTTGTGGTCATAAATCTTTATATACTCTATTAGATCAAAAATCCTGGCTTCGATAATTTCACAGAAGTCCGGATGATGTCAGTGAGTCAAGGTCAGTATTGATATATTTCAGCTAGGCATGCTTACATCAGCTATGTGATGGTTTTGGATAATTCTGTATACTTTTTTGAGAGTAAAATTTGCTCCTTAATAACATGTAAGGTCATCACACAGTCTAAGAGGACAAGCTGTGAGAACAAATTCAGATATCTCCTCTACCCCTGCCCTATACATTAACACCACCAGATACACAGTTAAACATGAACCAAACAATTTTTTTTTTCTCAAAACTTGCATTTACATAGAGCTTTCCAAGAGGAAATGTAAGATATCAAAATAATGAGGTGTTTATTGCTTTCAGAGGAGGTAGGTATCCTGCATTTGGGTTAATTTCTTCCTGTTGTTATTTTGGACTTGATTCCCAGCCTGCTGGTTATTTGCAATCATCTCTATTGCAGGTCAGCCTAATAGTGAGAAGACCCAGTGTGGCTCTCTATGACTCCTGTCTAAATCCTCTTGTTGAGAAGTTTCCACTCCCCCCTTGAAGGAGTTCAGGAATGCTATGCAATACCACATGTAGAGTTTTTCAGAAGTTATTTTCAAATTCAAATGAAACAAACAGTTCCAATAAGATTAAAATACCTTGGAAGAGTGTTTTCCAGAAAAAGTATTGTTGTATAGAGGTCTGTAGCCTGCTGAAGAAATAATTCAGAACATGCCCTCCTTGCTTTATTGCTCTGTATTTTGCAAAATAAGTGGGATTAAGGATGGACTCAGAACAGCATTTTTTCCTTGATCTATTTTTTGTATAATACATATTTAACATGTTTCACTTGAATGGCCTTTTAATGTTAATGGTTCAGAGGCTTTACTGAAATGTTTGCAGGAAGGTATCACTATTGGGTTCTGTGGTTATTTTCTTTATATCCATTAAATTGCTGTACTTCTAAAATTGTAACTGACAGAGTAATATCTGAAGAATTTCTTTGTTCAGTGCTTCAGTTTTACTTCTTGCTCATTCTTAACTGCTTTCTGGGAAGACATTTAAAAATAAACTAAACCCATAATGGCCTCTAGAAGGGTAAATGACACTCAAAGCTGAAATTTTCTAAATGCAAAGATGGTTTTCTCAAATGAACACTTAACTGTTTAAGCTTTTAACCATGTGGTTAATCTCTGTTCATCTGTATGTTCCAAGAGAATATTTTGAATTATGTTCTTTTTCACTGAAACCATGTGAAAATTATTTCTTTTCCTGTGAAGAGACCATCCTCTTGAACATTGTTTTAAAAATTGATAATATATATACTTACGTGCTAATAGATATAAGTTGCAGCAAACAAGCTGAAATGATATTGCTAAAATTCTTACCTATATTTTAAAACTCAGAAACTAAAAGGTCATGGAAAGGAAAAGGTATGAAAAATGTTGAGGTGAATGTGGAAGGTGGTAGGAACTATTTCATTGGCTATTTCCAAGCTTCTGTTCTACACAGGTGAAAGCAAAAACAGTACAGCATTTCTTGAAAAGGGAAGTGAACAATCCCCATAAATCCACCTTTCATGTTACTAAAATTGTTTATTCTAACATATTAGAGGGTGCATCTGTGTTTTTAAGAAAAACAGGCTGGACATAATCATAAGCACTATCTGGTTCCTGTTCTTACTTAAAGTATTTACTCCCTGCTCTATTTTGAACTAGGAAATCTCTCCTCCTGCTCTAATCTGGTAGAGAGTAGCTTTAAGCTGTGTGTATGTGACCCAATTGGTGTCATTTGGCCTGAAGACCACAGGTCAGGTGCTATTCCCTCTTTCAATAGTGGGAGAGACACAGGTATGCTGTATGGAAATAAAAAGTACTGGCTAGGACACTGGAGGTCTTGAACAAACACAGAATAGATGTTCCTCTTTAAGGGAATATACAATATAGATATAAGTTAACCTGTTGATACAGACTGAGGAACAGGACATAATATTCCGACAGGCATTGGTGTTTATAAACCAACCATGTAGCACTGAAAATTCTGGAGTGCTTCAGAGAACAAAATAAAGTGTTTTAAAGAGGGATTAAGAAGATTTATCCATTGTTAAACAGTATTCTTGTTATGTCTGAAGAAAAAATATATAAAGGGATGGATACAGTAATAAGTTTTCCTACAGCTATGGAGAAGGCAAAAAAACTTGAAATTATACACAGAATAAAACTTTGCTTCCTGTTACTGAATCCTGTGGTGTAAGTTTAAGATAGAAAGGGTTTGAGGAGCAAAGAAAAGAAAATTTTATCACTCTTGATGACAGAGAGGGTGAAGAATGAGTCAAAGGACATACAGAGCAGTGATGTTGTTTAAGCTATAATTTAAGGGAGGTAGGGACATTGATTTTAGGAGAAGCATTCTAGATGAGTATTATGTTACACTGGAAGTCTTGTTATTAGTAAAAGGGAACTGACCATGCATGCAGTCCAATTAAAATTTTATTATTGCAACAAAAAATACAATAGATGTTAGTAGTAGTACAGTTACACTAATATCAACACTGCAATATTCAGTCTGTTTGACAATATTTTTATAAGTCTTCTTAACATAGGCTACTTCTTTCTACTAATCCCAACTAAAATTTAAAAGTTGCACGATAGCCAAATCTCTTCAATCAACATTAAGGGCTGACATTTTTTAAGTGATTACCAAGCTTTGTTAGCCCTTTACCACACATATTTTCAGAGCTACACTAAAACAGGCTAGACAGTAGCCACTTAACCACTGGGCAATAGTTATTACAGCTAAAACAAAAGAAACCCCATTTATGGCAAAGCAAACCTAGGAAAGTTTTGAGACCCTGTACTATTATGTCAATGCAAAACTCGTGGTGTTTTACTAGTCATGCTGATTTTTTTTTTTTTTTTGATTGGGTTAGGGTGGATGGAGCATGAGTACATTTTATAGAGACAAAGAAATGTCTGTTGCAATAGTGATGGTGAGAGCTTTACATAACAGCAGCACTTCTAAGGACAGATCTTTATTGGCTATGGAACCTGCAGAAAGGCGCATGACGAATATGCTGATGAGATTATGGGCTTGGACAGCAGACATAATGCCGCTGCCTGTTGTTACTGAGGAAGAAGTTTATAAAGAACGTTTAGCAGGAAGCATTTAACATTTCTTTTTTAACCAATTGAGGAAATTACGTTAGAAAATGGTATCACCATTTGAGTCCAAACAAAACTGGAGAAAAGAGGTAGATTAATGAGTTGTTCTGGTAAAGTCAACTGTTTACTTTTTTTCTGTGGGTGAGTTTACCCAAAGATAGCGATGAATTCTTTGAAACTGATGTGAAAGAAATGGAAAAGATATGCTGAAGACATAACTAGAATAGGAAAAGAAGAATGAAGAAAAGATACATGAATTAAAGAATGCACAAAATATCAAGAAAAAATATATCTGACTGTTTTCAAGTCAATGGATCAAAGAGATGACTATGAAATACTGATTTTGCTCTTTGGCTAAACAAGTTCTTCAGAAATTTATCATGAGAACTTCAGCTGAGTGCAAGTGACAGAAAGTTAGTTTGGGGAAACGACTGAGTTTTCCTACATCTGAAAACAAGACTTGAAATGAGTATCTATGCTTCTGATTTTTTTCTGGAGTTTCTACTGGTGGAAATGTCACTGCTCCAAAATGTGCTTGTAATGTGTGAACCAAATAGTACTCTATGATATTGAACATTCAATTGATAATTAGATACATATTCAGCTTTAAGCATCTATATAGTCCCGCTGTGCTCATTAAGTAATCTAGTAGGAATTAAGAATCTAGTAAGGAATTAAGTAATCTAGTAGGAATCTAGTAAGAAGAACATCTTTAAAATTTTTAGCAAAACTTTTGTCCTCAGAAAACGATGATTCGTCAAAAACATGCCTGTGGCAATATTTCAAAGAAATTTTCCTTTGGGGTGTGTTCAATGCTCCAGACTGAAGGTGGAACTGAAGCAAAAGCTATCATACAAGATTGGTGTCCTAGACCAAGGGCTGGAGCATGCAAATGCTCCTCAGCTGGGCTCTCTGGTAGCTGATTTAGAGACATTAAATCTGAGTCATTTGCAGGTTGGAAGAGTACCTCAGAACTAGAGCACCAGCTACCCCTGGTTGGTTCTCCATGCTTTTCTTTGTGAAATACATAAATTGGCTTGGAGCCTGTCCTATTGAAGAATTAATATTACTTGCTTAACCTGTTCATTCTTTTTTGATTGGCATGATGTGCACATTGGAACAGCTTGTTACACATTTCCCATAAGGTCAGAGAATTGATTTTATAAGCAAGGGTAGGTTTAATCCTAGCAGTCTTCATCTGTCAGCTTCTTGATACTTATTCTAGTTCCATTTATCATATGACTGTTTCTAAGCAATCTTTTCAACAAACTGAGGATTTGTCCATCAATATCACATTATCTAAATAACTTACACCAGTCAGTACTGTATCAAAAGCCTTCAAGTTTAAATGCTGACTACATCCATATTACCTTCAGCAGTTTTTATTTTTACTTCCTAAAAAAAGTTAATCGGGTTTGTTAAGTGTGACTTCTTTAAAATCTATGCTATTTTCTATCTTTAGTTATTCGAATTCCATTCTGCTTAATTCTTGTACTTGACTTGATTCTTCTGATCAATTATTTTACTTGAGCACTGAATTTGAAATAATTTTAATGTTTTACTTTGCTACTCTTTGTCTTGAAGTTTATGAGATCGATACTGTATTTAGTCAACAATTCACTTATTTTTGGCTCAGGAAAGTGAAAGAGGTGGATTTAGCTGGTTTTAAGTTGTGCCTTTATCATGGTGCAGCCTTGCTGAGTTAAATTCATTTTGTTAATGATAATTTCTAAAACTTTGGTTACTATGTTGACCAGCAGTTACTTTTCACAGGATGAACAGGCATTTGAATACAGAATTTGAGAAGCAATGTCTTGGACAGAGGAGTTTGTAGGAATTATCACTACAGCTATTTTGTTTCTGATAGATTTCCCACTGAACATTTTTTCACATTGAACACACCCAAACTCCTCAACCTCTATATACCTAAATAATCCAATAGCAAGTCCTTTAGAACAGGTAGAAATGTTTTTGACAACAATTATCCTTGAAGTCAAGAAGGTCTTGTATTAAGAACAGGAGCTCCTTTCTTAATGATTCTTTTTATGAGGTCTGTTTTCATTCACTGTGCTGATTAGGTTTTTCTCTAGTCTGTGCTTTTGTATTGTACTTTAATAAAATTACTACAAGATTTCCTTCATATCACTTAAAAAATAAAAAAAAGAAAAAGAAAAAAGTGTCATACACAAATCATTTTACAGAAGCACGTTTAGGCCATGCTTTTGTTTTTGCAGCAGAAACAATCTATGTGAAATATAATAAATCACTTCCTTCACCTGCATGTCTCTGTGCATAGCTGCATGTGCTCATTCTCTTTACGCTCTTTCACTTAAGAAACAGATGTTACTTATTGCAACAGGAAGGGGAAGGTGCTAGCAGGCTCTGAGCCTAGCTGAGTATGTAGAGTTGATTATATTCCTCCAACTGTTTATTCTCCTTAAGATTGACTTATTGCTTTCCACTTCTTCATACACAAAACTTCCTGTAGCCAGAGGAAATATAACCCTATCATAAAATGCCTGCTTAAAAGATCAGAGCACCCCGCTTTAGCTGTTTCCTGGTCTCTAAGTGTCTCCTAAGGTATGATCCATTTCAAAATTTGAGGTCATTCAAAAGACTTTGCAATGGCAATTTTGACATTTACATGAATTAGGAGCAGTAAATTACTATGTATTCTTCTGTAGGTCATTTGGATTCCTACCATATTTGTAGTCTGAAAGTCTTTCTCATTGATACCTATTCAAGATCGTACTTGAAATAACTTAAATGTATGTCAGCACACCACTATAAAGCAATCTTCTTTCAGGCAATTTCCCCAGATGACTAGTGACCAAGTCTTAAAGCTGAATGTCACTCCTGACTTTCGAGATAGTCAGGGATGAGGAACAAGCCTGGATTTTCATACCCTATTGTATGCAAAGAGGAAAAATTGGGGAAAACAGCTTCATATTTTGTGAAGACTGAATAAATTGGATTAACAAAGATTTCAGTTTTATCTGGGTACAAGAAGAGAGATTTTCCCAAGTGTCTGTCCCAGGAGCTAAAAAAGTTAAAGGATTTTGATAAAGCGTTCTTATTTAAATCTGACCATGCCACACATTTTCTTAACTAAAATGTCTTTGTTTTGCTGAACCATAACATTCTTTTCTACTGATAATGAAAGATTGACAACCTTCCTACTATACAGCACCAGGAATGCTGACACCAAATGGCAGACACCTTTCTCAAAAGGGAAAGAGGGTCTTTGCCCAAGAGATTTCAGGGCTGATTGACAGGGCTTTAAACTGGATATGAAGGGTGAAGCAGGTAATAATATCAGAATTATCAATGATAAGCAGCAGGACAACAAACCAGGGTTGGAGGGATTACATGACAGTAAGGGCCTCCAACCTGTTACCCTGAGGCATGCTGTTGACACCTCAGCACAGGCAAGGTCCAACAGAGATG